>SNQJ01S0040054.1:16875-41819 GCA_010110895.2 Picea sitchensis
CCATTTTTTACAACATGCAGTAAATGACTACTCATTACACATGCATAATAGAGAGCGGAAGGACTCGTTGTACTAGTTTTGGCTAAGTTGAGGACTTGCACTTTACATTTATATTGTTGTAATAAGAAATTGTACATTGTTGTTCCAAATTCTCTTATTACATATCTGATTTTCAGATTTGGTTTTCGTGTGTTTAAAACAAGTTTCATGGCTGTTTTGATATGCTGATTCGAGGCTGAAATGCTAAGTGATTTGGCATGCCTTAGACGAAAGTTCGAAATTTCAAATCTGAAATGCATTGTTATACTTCTGCTGTTAATGAATGCAATTTTCAGATCTGCATACTTGAAAATATCATGCGTTGATCTAGCATTGATCTAGCATTGAATTATTTTGTAGTGTTTATCTACTTGAACTTGCCTAGACTAGTGGTGGGCAGATTTGAGATATTTGCAGGTGTATTTCTGAATCTTTTAGTTCAGCCCTAAGGTTGAAAGTTCAATGTGATAAATCCATGACCTCATTGAAGTGAGGTTAAAATTTTGATGTTTTTAGTATTTACACACACATGCATGGACAGGAATACACATTACAATGAAAAAGAGTGGTTTCATTCACTCATCAGATGACACAGTTTCTCATTACATAGTAAAAGAAGAGGACTACATTACATAACTCCCAAATACCTAATTAATAACCACTACATTAATTACTATATTAAATGCCCCATTATTACATCAATTTATTAGTGATACTTTGTTATACATATGTCCTAAATTCTAATACATTTAACTTCTAAATATGACCATTATCTCTAACACCCTCCCATAATGGTCATTTTACATGCTTGTTCAAAATGCAAAAATACAAAAGCTTTGGACGAGCAAGATGTTTGCAATCCACAAGATCTTCAAAATAGTGACTGAAAGTGTTCTGTATAGGACAAGGTTGATGAAGTACAATTAAAGTCACCATCCTTTTGTCTGACCATTGACTCACCAACCAGATGAGAGCTAATGTTGGTTGAACAGTCAACGTTTCTACCATTGACATAGAACTTAGCTTGTTCACTAAACTCACCTCCATATCTTGGTGGTCCAGCATATCAAAGTTTTGTGTTTGATTTTCTGAGAAAGCACCATATTGTTTTGCCAGTTCGTCTTCACCCTCCTTGAGAGTCTTCCTCTTTACCACTTCATCTTCACCCTCCCTGGTAGTCTTCTTATGAATTACAGCAGAGAATGCCTAATATACCTGCCGGTTGCCTTCTCCTCTTCACTGATTAGGACTTGTTTCAGCAGCAACATCTTCTAGGTCTTCATTTTCTCGTAATCTGTCTCACTTGACACTTCTCTGTCCTAGGCATTATCACTGAGTTTTGAGTAAAATTACAGCCATCCTTCAACTGAACCAATCCTGCATTCTCAACTCTATTAACAGATATAAGCCCTATAGCCATCTTTCAATTAAAACAATCTTGCATTCTCAACTTCTGTCAACAAGTATAAGCCCTATTCTTCCACACCCATAGCAACCATCTTTTTGCTGTTCTTATCAACAATAAAACATTTATTATTGCTGAAATTTATATCTCTACACTACTTATTGAAAGAATATTTTTTTCCAAACAAAGAACATAATAGGCATCTTTAATCATTGCCTTCTTACCTTTTAGGTAAAGTATGACATTACCTTTTCCTCTAACCTTGTATTATTTTCCGCCACTCAATAGAACACAATAAAATTGAGATTTATCCTTTACAAAATCAGGATACCAATCAATACTATTAGTAAAATGTCTAAACGCGCCTGAATCAACATACCAATCATCCTCACCACTCTTTGAATTCTTGTTTCTGTTACAAACATAAAAATGATAATAATAATAAATATAATAAATTGTAATAATAATTAATATCATTTAATTAAATCAAGAGGCACGTACCTCTTCATCAAGAGGCATGTACCTCCTCACCTCGTGACCAGTCAATGCTATATAGCAATCGTCACGAGGGTAGTGTAATCATCAATTTTATCATATTCAATCATATATTAATATTCAGAAATATTCATTTCTCAGTAAAGAATAACTTTCATGTTACAGTGGTATCAGAGGTTGTCGGGACCGGGGTACAGGGAGAGAGGGGTTGTCGAGACAGGGTTTTGGACAGTTGACGCGGGGGTTACGGGGGGTCGAGTAGTGAGACGAAAAGGTTACGAGGGTCTAGGAATAGTTACGGAGCAGGGGATAGTAACGGGGGTTTAGGAACAGGGTGGGTTTAGGAATCGAGTACGGGTGGTGGGGAAAAATTAATGGGGAAATGCACAAGTGAGGGAAAATTTGATGGCGGAAGCTGGATCAGAACAAAACCTCTGATACCACTGTAACATGAAAGTTATTCTTTATTGAGAAATGAATGTTTCTGAATATTAATACATGATTGAATATGATAAAATTGATGATTACACTACCCTCGTGACGGTTGCTATATAGCATTGATTGGTCACAAGGTGAGGAGGTACGTGCCTCTTGATGAAGAGGTACGTTCCTCTTGATTTAATTAAATGATATTAATTATTATTACAATTTGTTATATTAATTATTATTATCATTTTTATGTTCGTAACATTGCCACCCTCTTAAGATTTTGCTTTGTCCTCAAAGAAAGGGTAGCGACGAATATTGTAGGAGGAATTGTTCGGACTCCCATGATGAGTACTCTTCTGGAAGGTTTTTCCATCTGATAAGATATTCCTGGAACATAACACCTTTTCCTTTGTTGAAAGAATACCTTCTGGTTCTAAGATAATTTTTCCTTCGTCATCGAATTCGGGGATTTTTGTTTGCACTGGTTGAGCTTATCGAAGACCACCACTAAGTCCAAAAATACCAGAAATAAATCCAGATAATCAAGGGAACCAGAAATAAGCTAGAGGAAGAACAAAAAATCATAAAAATATTAAAAGAGAACCTAGCAACAGCTCGTAATCAAATGAAACAACTAGCATACCAACATAGGTCAGAAAGAGAATTTGAAGAAGACGATTGGGTGTTTGTACGACTTCAACCCTACAAACAATTATCCCTTAAGCAACAAGGGAAGAACAAATTGGCCCCAAAATTCTATGGACCCTTTCAAATTAACAAAAAAATTAGCCAAGTAGCTTATAAATTAGAGTTACCAGAAAATTGTCGAATCCACAATGTCTTCCACGTTTCATGTCTCAAAAAAATGCTTGGGCAAGCTCAACCAGTGCAAACAAAAATCCCTGAATTCGATGACGAAGGAAAAATTATCTTAGAACCAGAAGGTATTCTTTCCACAAAGGAAAAGGTGTTACGTTCCAGGACCATAAAGGAATATCTTATCAAATGGAAAAACCTTCCAAAAGAGGACTCATCATGGGAGTCCGAATGATTCCTCCTACAATATACGTCGCTAACCTTGCTTTGAGGACAAAGCAAAATCTTAAGAGGGTGGCAATGTTACGAACATAAAAATGATAATAATAATAAATATAATAAATTGTAATAATAATTAATATCATTTAATTAAATCAAGAGGAACGTACCTCTTCATCAAGAGGCACGTACCTCCTCACCTCGTGACCAGTCAATGCTATATAGCAATCATCACGAGGGTAGTGTAATCATCAATTTTATCATATTCAATCATATATTAATATTCAGAAATATTCATTTCTCAGTAAAGAATAACTTTCATGTTACAATTTCCAGCCATGAAAACAAAACTCCTCCTTGAGTTCAGCCACATTAGCATGTTTCTTTCCGGATTGATCATTGGAACAATGCTATGGATTGCGCTTTTCATCCCACAATGCTTCTCGCAAATTCTACTTATATGCCCTAATTTGCCACAATAAAAATATTTAACGACTTTTCTACATTTACCTAACTCAGAAGTGTTACCATCATTCTCTTTGCTCTTTTTACTACCCTTTCTCTTAAACTTCGCTGGAAGTGCTACCCCAGAACTCTCATTCGCATTACTATCCCCAAACTGCTTGTTCCATCTGTCTTGCTGCAAGAGCTTAGTGCTCAATTGCTCAAATGTCAGATCTTTATCAGTACTGGTAATGTTCAAGTTCTCAATAAAATTTCCATATGAAAAAGGCAAACTTTTCAAAGTTATAACCACCATATCTTCTTCCATTCTCCTTTCAATTGATTTCAACCAATCTCTAATATCCTTGATTTTTAACAAATGATCTTGCAAGAAATCAAACTCCTCCATTTAATTGAGAATAACATAATTTTGAGGAAAAACACTCTACCTTTGTATGAGGTTTCATGCATCTTTCGTAGATTCCCCCACATGACAAATGCATCATTACCATATTGAACTTCGAGAAGTATTTCATTCATTACCAAGAGCTTGATCAGCTTCACAACCTCTCAATTCTTTGCATCATACTCCGCTTGGGCATACACATCAGTTTTACTCTGCACTTATTTTCCTAATACAATTTTGTCCAAACATTGGTATTCAGATATGGGAAGCACCTTTTGTCTCCGTGATTTAAAATTCTAACCATTAAACTTTTATTTTTTTCCCAACATTAAAACTGTCCATCTATAAGTTTTTAAATACACAAAACAAATCTGATTTCACTGCTATAACTCATCAATTGACAACCCCACTCACTCTAATTCCAAGTCTTGAACTTGTTTCTTTAAGTTCTAAATACAAATGCATAAATGTTCTTTAGAATTAAAGTCAATACAGGGAATCATAAAACTTACTGGTATTAATTTCCAAGCACAGACTGTCTCAATTCTTCTCCAAAATGACCCAATTCTCTTCTTTGCCCTGTGTGCTTATAGGTACCTTTGCACCCATAGAAGAATACTTTGTAATTCACAAGGGTGGCTCCTTAAATCCCCACAAACCAATGGTAGCTACCTCTATTCAATATTACATTAAGAATGGTGTCTTCACTTTAAAAAATAATCCCAACAGCTTCAAGCTTCACAACAAATTCACTTTTATTCTCTAACTGCGACCTCAGATAGCAGCTTATGAAACCCTTTCAGCAGCTCCTTTAAAAAAAGGTTTAATGTTGACTATACATTATGGTGGATGGTAGGCTCTACTCTTGTTCATGATCTCACGGAATCTTTGATTACTCTTGCCCTTAGTCTCATGGAATCTTTGATTTGTCACCTTCTTCGACAACTCCAATTCCTCAACAGCTTCCTTTGTCAGGTGTTGACTCGTTTTTCACATGTTGGCATGCCCCTTTCTCAAATTTACCAGGTGGTGGCAACTTTTTTTTATTTGTTCACTGTCAAATCCCACGATGGGTATGGCAGCGGCTCCTTGAACCTTGAACCTATTTGCACAGTGCGGCGGTGTTAGATTTGGTAGATCGGAGGTACTTCTGCATAGGCAGCGCCCAGCATGCGGAAGTGACCAAGCACATTTTCTCCCTAGTGACTTTATAATGTGTTTTTATAAAGTAACTTCATAAAGTGGTTTTATAAAGTTGAGTCTTTTATTTTTAAAGTGTAAAAGTGACTTTATGAGGTTGTGGGTCACTTTAGTGACTTAAGTGACCTCAACGAACGATTAAATCGTGACCATTGATCTCATGAGGGAAAGATCTAATCTTGACCATCAATCTCAATGGAAGACCAAGGGTTAGGGCAGTTACACTTTGAAATTAGATAAAGGCAGCTCTTGAGGGAGAGAGGGACACACACTTTGAGGAGAGAAGAGTGGGAAGTGAAGAGTCACATATCCCAAGAGACCTTTGAGCATGGAGAAAGGAGGACAGCAGGCAGGGGGGTGCACCTTTCAGGAGTGAAAGAGGGCACGCATCCCAAGGCACTTACAGAAGATATTGAACAGTACCATACAGCTGCTAAAGAAGACCGTACTGTACGGATTTGCTAAACCGTACAGCTGAGGTATGCACTGAAATCGAGGCTCTGTTTTCAAGGCAAATTGCTGGGTTAGAATCTGTACTTTTCTTTGCTGCTGGTACAGAAAATTGTGCACTGTTCAAGACATTTAATGCTGAAGTACATTCCATACAGTTCAGCAGTGGACAGAAATTTTGTGCAGTTTTCAAGGCAGAGACTTGGCACTAATTTCTAGTCTTTGGCACAGTTTTCGAGGTGTAGAAAGGGCACATTTTCAGAGCTAAGTACTGTTATATTGATGCTGTACATGACTGCTGTAATCTCAGTATATTTCTCTGGAGCTTAATAAAGAAATCTCCTTCAATCTGTCATCTTTCTTGTGGTTTCTTCCAAGGGGCACTACCCAGAATTTTCATGTGCCAAATGTGTGAATCTGTCTACTGTTCACTGATATTCCACTGTTGGTTTTAGTTTCAGATCTATGTCATTTAGTGTCTCTGCACATTAAGAACAGTTCAGTATTGGGTTTAATGGGTTACAGTTTAAGCTTAATAGGAGGTTGAAATCTGTATATGACATAGTGTATTTCTGAGCTATATTTTCTACAGGCAGCAGCTCCTTCTATATTCCTGAGTGGCAGATTAAAATTCCTTAGCCCAGTGACTCACACGACAGCTACCAATCACAAGAACCAATAGCCAGTTCCTTTCTCCAACATGAGTATCTCCCTTACAATTGCAAATCGTCGAACCCCTGTAGTGGCCCGATTCACCCTCTTTTTTTAATTAAAAAATATACCTCTACACACACTCAGCACTATCTCTTGTCAATTTCCTTTGTTCCTCTATCCAAAGTGTGATTGCAATCCATCAGTGCCCTCTTTGATCACAACAATCCCTCATCTCCTTCACCCGCTTCCTTGGTGTCTCTTCAACTTGGCTCCAATACCATGTTGTTTTTACATACATGCATAGACAGGAAGACACATCATAATGAGAAAGAGTGGATTCATTCATTCATTAAGATGATACAATGTCTCATTACATAGTAGAAAGTCCAGACTCCAACCATAACCAAAAATAAAAAATCCCAGTTGCAGTAGCTGCAGCTGCACTCCCTCTCCAAACTTGCGCACCACTAGTCTTATGCAGTTGTGAGAGTGTGAATGACAAATGAGCTCTAGCACCCTCTTATTTCTAGTACTCTTTGTCACTTGTCCAAGCTGACTTCTTCTTTTAGAGGTTAACACTTAAATATTAATTCTTTTATTGATCCGACATGTCTTCTAGGGTTTCTATACATCTGTTTAAGGTTTCTCCTGCTTCCCGGAATATTCTGGTCTCGTCAAAGGTTACACGTAGAGGTTAATACCTCCCGCAGCTACCATAATATCAACACTCACTCCACAGAGTGATACAAGAACCATTCTTCTAATCCGGACATATGTCCTAGAAGAATGACTGTCCCAACAAATGCTGAAAGCCACGCCATGGGCTACAGAGACCATTTCTACAAGAATGTCAGTCTCAGACTATTTTCTAATCGGGTCATATGTACCATAGAGATCCATCTCTACCTATATGCCTTTAGAAAATATCAGTCCTAAACCATTTTCCTAATCGGGCCACAATCTGTGCCTTGGGAAAATACCAGTCCATGTTACGTCAACAAATTGTCAACCTGGACCATTCTCCACAGAAAGAATGCATGTCCACCAGCAATCTGTTCTGTCTGGACCATTCTCCGCCTCGAGAATGTTTGTCCACCAGCACACTGACTATACATCTAGTTGGCAATCAACTCCAACACTAGTGGTAGTCTCCATGGCACCCAGATAGTAGCATATTGTTTCTATAATGCCATCCAATAGAACACAACTGTCTATCTATAGTAGTATACAACTATTATCCAGTGGTACACAACCATTGTAGTAGCACACGGCTACTAACCAGTGACACAAAATCACTACCAGTGGATCACATCCACCATAGTAGCATACATCTACTTTCCAGAGACATACAGTCTCCACAGCAATCATATCATCTAGTATCAACCTACATAAACAATATCATGATACAAACTGAGTCATCTGGGCCATTCTTCCACTCATATCTGTGAGATCTGGAAGAGCATCTGCCCTCAGAAAGTAAAACATCAACCATGGGCTATCTGGACTATTCTTCCCAAGCATGGAAGAATAATTGTCCCTAATTTCTGAGCCTGGACCATTCACCTAACTGGGCCATTCCTCAAGCACTAATCATAGTGCAACCTGGAGAGAATGAGTCTTCCCTGGGGAATGACTGTCGAGACCATTTCCTATGGAAATGACTGTCCTGCACCAACCTCCAAAACAGACCATTTTTCGAAACTGCTCACAACTGTGAACTTTGAAAGAATGACTGCCCAGCGAGGTGGACCATTCTACTTGACCACTACTCAGAGTGACTGCCAGGAAGAATGATTGTCCTAGACCATTCTCCCACACTGGCCACAAGGGGAATCACTGTCTATGGTACATCAACAATCTATCGGACCATTTTCATTACGAAAATCATTGTCCGATCTGGACCATTTTCCGAACTGGAAAATGACTGTCCGTCAGAAATTTCGAACCACTTTCCGGACTGGAAAGGAACTGCCCAACCTGGACCATTTTTCGTACTGGAAAATGACTGTCCATAAATCAATAACATATCAGTGCTCCCTCCCAACCTGGGAGTAATAACTTCCTTTTTCAATAAGGAAGTCGTCTCTACGAGCCCCAGCTTGTCCCTTAAGTATGCAAACTTTTCATCTTGGACAGAGGCTTTACCAAAATATCTGCTATCTGCTCATCTGTGGAGATATACTAGAGAGACACTTCTCCCCTCTAGACTTTATCATGGAGAAAATAATGCTTGATCTTAATGTGCTTCAATCTGTCATGGAAAAACGGGTTCTCTGAAAGCTTCACATAGCTCTGATCATCACAATATACCACGGTCGAATCCAGCACATGATCAGACAGTCCAGAAACCAATTTACGGATCCACACTGCTTTCGTACAAGCATCACAAGCTGCAATATACTCTGCTTCTATAGTGTTGAGTGCAACAGACTTCTGTTTCCTACTAGCCCATGACATTGTGGCAAAGCTCAAACTGAAACATATCCAAGTAGCACTTCTTCTGTCATCTACACTCCCCTGCCCAATCTGAATCGATAAATCCATGCAACTGTATATCATATCTTAAACATCCCACAAAACAAATATCCGACTGAGTATTCTCCAAATACATTAACGAGCCAATCAATTGTCAATACAGAGACGGGTCTACTGGATTAGAGTCTCTCAATTTCTTCAGATCTGTCATCATGGGAGTTTGCCATGGATTTGCAATCCATCATCCCGGACTTTTGAAGAACCATTTCAATATACTTCCTCTGTCATAGGAAGTTTTCACCACGCTTTTGTTGTACATGAGAGGCTCTGCACCAAGTTTGCTTGAATCCATACAAGGTCTTCTTCCATCTACATACAAGGGTCTCTTTTTGGTATACCTAAAAATCTTGAGGTTACTCTACATACGCTTCTTCTTCAATTACTTTGTTGAGAAGAACAATCTTTACATTCATCTGATGTAAACTCCAACGCATGGATATTGCAGGAGATATAATGGCTCAGGTAAAGGTATATCTGGTTACTAGAACAAGTTGTCATCGTAGTCTTCTCCCTCCTACTGGGAGAACCCTCTAGCCCTGAGTCTCGCCTTGTATCTATCAATGCTTAAGTCTTTTTCACAATCACAACTTCCTTCCATTCCTTCTGCTTCACTGCTTCTAGTGGGTTCAAACCAGTTCAATTGGTTGTTCTGACTTTTCTTTCTTTCTTGGAATCTTCATGTTCTTCCTCATGTTTTTCTTCAATGTTGGAGTCCATGGAATCTTCTATAGATTACATGCCCTTCTTTCCTAAAGGATCCAACCTTCCGCCATAGATGGACAACCAAGGATATTCAAGGCTTCTTTTTGAAGAAGACTTCTTCTAGAGTCAAATTGAACATGTGTTGCTTATCATGGTTGCTACTTCCAATGAAGAACATGGATAGATACTTCAAAGTCTTTAGGAACTCTTCTTCAATGGATCATATCATTGGGGATTAGCTCCCTCCTAATCCCGGCTTCTTGCCTGAATGAGCAATATGCATGCTCTTCTTTTGGAATTTTGTGATCAACTCCCTCCATCTGAGAGAGTCCAGGCTTCCATCTGTTGCATCTCTCTTTACTTTCTACAAAGTGTCACAAGCCTGTTTTGGTTTCCTTTTGATTTCTGACTTCCTTCAAGTCTGACTCCTCTGGGTCTCTTTAAGTTTGTTTCTATCTGTTCTGATTGTTGCCCCTCTGGCAGTTGTGTCATCCTTATAAACTTCTTCTATGACAGCTTCTGCGAGGATTGTTCATCAAACATATTTCACAAGGGTACCTGCCCGGAACAAGAACAAGAGCAAACAAGATATATCTATCTAGAGGAGATGTTAATTCAACTTGCGAACAAGTACAATAAGCATCTATATCAATAGTATTCATATGCAGTCGAGTATACATTGCAGCTAGCAATAATAGAATCTTTCAAAGACTGCTTTCACAATTTATAATGCAGCAACTATCACCCTTGATATACACAAATTTGAAGATTAACAATTTAATCAAACCTGGAACCTAAAGCCTCAACTGCTATGGAGGGTGTGCTTGTTCCTTTGAATGCACTGAATCCAAGATTACAGCTTGGACAAGGTCTCCAATACCTTCCCTGCAAACACACTCACGTTTGCTAGATGATATAACTTAGATAGCATATACAAGTTGCATACCTTTGAAGTCTTGTAGCATCGTCCAGCTTGTCTTCCAATCTGAAACTAGATACCATCTTGACAAGAAGAGATTAGATTCAATGATTAGAACAAGCTAGAAACTCTAAAATTTCAACTTTGACCACAGTACCAGAAGTCAACCTTTGACTTTGACCAAAAATTCAAACCTGACGTTTTTGCTAGTTGAGGGTACCAAGAGGTGCATTAGGTGAGGGTGCACTAGGATCTCAAGGAATTAGGTCAAATGCTCCTCCAGAAGTGCCCAAACACAAGGGTTAGGGTTTGTTGCAGCTGCATAATCAGAAAACCTAGATGTTGTCGTAACTCATGCCATTACGAGCTTAACAAATAACTTCCCAATCTATCTTCCAGTGGTTAGACTGTCTGAAGATAGTGTGGGCCCATAACCTATTAGAATTAAAAGAGATGTGCTCGTTTTTCCATAGACAATATAGCAATATTATCACCCAACCATAGGCACGAAGCCACCCTCGAGCACCTTTAACCTTGACAGACAGAATAATTCTGGAAGCAAACCTTAAAACCAATAGCCAACCAAGATAGTTTATCTCTCTCCAAGGCTAGCATACCAAGCAAAGAATCCAAACCATAACCAAGTAGAAGGTCCAACCATAACCAAAAATCAAAAATCACGGTTGCAGTAGTTGCAGCTGCACTCCCTCTCCAAACTTGCACACCACTAGTCTTATGCAGTTGTGAGAGTGTGAATGACAAATGAGCTCTAGCACCCTCTTATTTATAGTGCTCTTTGTCACCTGTCCAAGACAACTTCTTCTTTTAGAGGTTAACACTTGAATATTAATTCTTTTATTGATCTGACATGTCTTCTAGGGTTTCTACACATATGTGTAGGGTTTCTCTTGCTTCCTAGAATATTCTAGTCTCGTCAAAGGTTACACGAAGGTAAATACCTCCCACAGCTACCATAATATCAACAAGGAGTACGTTACATAACTCCCAAATACCTAATTAATAACCACTACATTAATTACTATATTAAATGCCTCATTATTATATCACTTTAATAGTGGAACTTTATTATACATCTAAGTCTATGTCCTAATACGTCTAAGTTCTAAATGTGAACATTATCTCTAACAAATTTCAGATTGGGCAGATTTCCGAAATTTTCTATAATGTTTACATTCAATATCATATATTTATAAGATAGAGGGTCCCTATACATTCTAACCACTTTGATTCTTTCATATATGGGTGCACATATTCCTCAAAACTACAAATTACACTTGGAAGTGTTCTCAACATTCTAAGGTGGTACTCACTAAAATGTCCTAATGTACTAGGATTTACAACCTAAAGTTGTTGACAATGTGATACAAATAAGCGTTAATGCCAGCAAAAGTGAGCCTGAAAATGAGGATGAGACACGTCACGAAATTGTGAACAGTCAATTCCAGTATATGCTCAGCAAATGCCTCAACAACAGCAGCCTGAGGTTTGTTGTTATTGAAGAAAAGAAAACCCTCATCCTGTGTTTTGGATCCAAAATCTGAGGCAGAGGAGTTGAAGAGTGTCTGTTAGGGCACAATTCCGTAACAGGGATAACCCAGAACCTGTGCAATCACGCAGAGATATAACCTGCTAATGGCCTATAGACAGACTGCATAAGGTGTCACACACAGCACAGGCAACCAGAGCCACGGTTCAGCAGTAACATCCAAAACAGAGGACTTGAAGTGCTGCTTTGTGGTAGAAAAAATACCTTGTAATCTAGGGAAACAATGAAGTTTGAAAACCATGCTAGGTAGAACTGAAGCGGAGCATCAAATAGAAATGTCAAACAGAATAAATTGCAACAAACCCCAATTTGAGTTCAGACTGGCAATAATACAGATGCACATTTGCAAACAAAATGAAACCTCAGATTAGGGCACGGAGCCTGCCCACACAGCTCACCACATTGCAGACAAGGTCAGCTTTTATCTTTATTCTACAAGGAAAAATATTTATTTCTAAGCTGTAAAGGCATGGCATTTAAAAGGAAACATTTTATCACAATTATTAAAACAAAGTACGTATCCCGAAACTTAAGTACAGGAAACCCATTAAAGAAAATTCCAGGTATCCTTATAGTTTGTGAAACAAGGAAGGAAAAAAGTGATGATGAAACCAATTAAAATGAATTTAGAATACCTATTTTCATTAGCTGCTAAGAGTCTCCAAATAAAGGATACTAAAGAAGGATTGCCTAGTTGATTGATTAGATAGGGGAATCCAACCTTTAAAAGAAAGAGTGTGATGGCAACCTGATAGAAGTGACAGATTGTCTACAGGAGCCCAGTGGAGATCTTCCTTGAAAATGGGAGTTATGCCAGTCAGATGGACACTGAGAAAGTCCCAGATCTAGAGATGAAAAGAAGCTGAAGATACAACATGTAACCAGGCTACCATCCCAAAGAACTAGCTAGCACTGCTGCTGGTTACCTAGGTGCCCCAGAGTGGTGGTAAACTCATACACTGTCTTCAAATTTGTAGTCGCCTTGTATTACTTTTCTGCAAACTTCCCAAGTTTTAAAATTTATCAAGGGAGGTGCTAAAATCTGAGAAACATTATGTTCGTGATAAAGGGGGGTATTGGAGTATTAACACTCCAATAATATTTAGGATTAATAATTATTTGTATAATAATCACTTTATATGTGAAATGTGAACAATGTAACATTTAGATGAGATGGTTAGTGGTTAGGTGGTTAAACTGACATAACCACTTAAGGGTGGTTAAATATGAAATGAGACATGATATTGAGTGTAAGAGATGTATGGCTGCAGCATTCATGATAAAGTCTATTCTTATTTTCTCTCTCCAGCATTGTCTCGGTGAATGTGTGCACCTTAATTTCTCGCATCTTGAACAAAATCTAGTTGTACAGATCAAACACTACTAAAGGAAAACATCACCTACAGTTATACATCTACCTAAGGCAGTAATCAACTTAGCGACATGGACTCTGGTTAAAAATCAGGTCTTCATTACATTTGAGCAAAATAACACAGCAAGATTGTAGCTAAATATGGAGAACCAGGAAAAAAACACTTAAACACAGAAAGTAAAGGAATTATACTGAAACATCCATGATCACTTGTTACAATAGAAACTAAAAGCCTTTTTACTGTACTGCAATACAACTATCAAAAACAAACAACATAATTCCTGTAAAACAGAAAGGGATAAATGATGCAAATACATAGAAGCAATACAAGCAACCAGAACTGCGATAATGAGTTCATGTGTGCCCAAAGGAGTACAGGTAGACACTACTTATAAAATGGATCACATACTTCATGGAAATGACACTATCCTTTTGGATGCCAAGCTGGCAACCTGTTGAGAAGATATCCCCCAGCTAGGCTACAGAACATAATGAACAGAAGTAGGCTTCATTTGGCCTACCAAGCATAAATAACAAACACAATTAGACTTCTAGATTAGTGGGATGATGAAAACGCACCTGAGTAGCAATAGCCTGCCCAACTGTGTACTCTGTCTCTGTTTTGAATTGCCTCCATATAGATCTACATTGCACTGGTGTAATTAATGTATCAGAAGGAGAAACCTGCAAACACCAAAAAGTAAATAATCTTAAAAATAAATAAATTAAATACACACACATAAAGATAAAGAATTATAAAAACAAATGAGAGTAAACAATTAAACAACTGAACTGTGAACTGTGTTATCCACGTGAAACATACCTCCTCCCAAGTGCTTGATGCAAGTGGGCTCACTATAGCAGAGACACTTCTCTCCTGGATGGCACTAGATCCATCTCCATTATCTAGTAGGGCAGACGACAACACAGATTCAATTTTATCCGTCCTTTCTTCTGTTTTATCAGGTTTTTCTTCCAAACGTAAGGCAGCCATAACAGAAAGCAGCTTCAAAGACTGCAAACAGAGACAAGAAGAACTTCATGGTAATGATATTCACAGCATGCATATAAAATTGTTCAAAACCATTGACTAATAACAAGCATCCAATAACAATACCCTGGAACGAGCATCTTTTGTAATAGCTCGGATGTTTTCTTTCCCAGTCCAAACCCTTGGCATTGAATCAGAATCTTGACTAAACACACTCGAAAACCTGAAAACATGCCAATAAGTAACTAGTCAACTCTACCAGCATTACAAAGCTATTATAACAAGAAGATTAATAACAAACCTGAATTACCTCTCCTTCATCCGGATCAAAACTTGCCCAGCTTCTTCCCTAGCCTTTTTCTCAACCACACTCCTTGCATTATCTTTCAAGTTCTCAACCATCTTATTAACAGTCTTTTCATCAATTTCAAACCCACTTATGGCAAATAAAAAATCTGATATTGCTGAGTCAGTTTCACGTTTGAAGATCTTCCTAATTGATGGCCAAGTGTCTCGTGAACCAGCATCAAGGAGAGATGCAACTGGCTCTGAAAGTGCTTCACTAAGGCGCTTCTACAAAACCAAGAATAAATAGCTGATAAATATAAAGCTATCCACTCTGCGAATAATAGCAGCCACAAATTCTGCTAAGGGCCACTGTCTTTTTAAGAATATCACCTAAGTGCTAGATACTAAAATGTATCTGTTCTTACTGCTACTGATAAGATTGTAATTGTACCTCAAATTGAGCTGAAATTTCTGACAGCTTTGTGGCACGAACTGATGCCGCATGGTTGTCAACATCACGGCGTAACTTTTCTCTGGTTTTAGATGAGTCCCACGTTGCTTGCTGAATGGTTGCGTCTGAAATTACAATAAAGTGTCAAGATCCCACAAACTGCACCATCACTTTGAAATGTGCCCTTTGAGGAATGGAAAGCATGTAAAATAGGAATATGTAACCCAAAAGAATATTAATTGAAAAAATGTCAGATTATGTCCACATTAAACTTCAATATAGAGAAAATTCATTACACGCCAACAGAATTAGACAATTTGTCAATTTATATAGGAAATCAAAATCTTGTGTTGAGCCAAAGTTATATATGCTACCTTCACATAACAAATTACAGCAACACGTTGCATAAAACTAATAGAATATCATGAAAACCTTTCAAATGGCAATCAGATTAACAGGGCCAATAGTTAGTCATAATGAATCCACCATATACAAAATTGCGCACAAGAAAAAGGCAATAGTACAAATAACGGTTGTCATACATAAACCAAAGCCAAGAGATTGCCATTGTTATAACTTGTGAAATATGAACTGAATAGTGCTATTAAGGCTCCTCTAATGAAATATAAACCGAATAGTAATATTAAGCCTCCTTTGTGAAATCTGCCAAGTCTCTATTGAAAATAGAAGAGCTCCTTATAAGCCAATAGACCTAGCTCTTGAGAGTCTATGATAATGTAGAGGACAAAACTTCCGACAACCATACCTGCACACCCTTGATCAAATTCTTCCAAAGAAGTTTTCATACAATCACGAACAGCCACTGCAAATGCTTCTCCTATCTTAAGAGCCTGCTCAAGTTGCTCCCTAAACATATTTAAAGCTTTAGCACGGATGTGCCCCAGCATCGCTTGATAAGCAGGATAGACAAGCTACAAAAGTATACAATATTTGAGTTAATTTAGGTGCAGAAGCATACACTCAAAGATGCATTTTTATAAAGCATATGCAAGCAATAACACTCTGTTAATTAGAATAAACAAATTTTGGGTAAACAAATTTCCACATATAAGAAGTTTTCCAAAAATTATGCACTTTATAATTACAGGAAAGAACCAAGGAAATTATCTTGAACTTACATCCAATGACTTGGACTCCAAATGCTGACGCTTGGTTATTCTCACACTCTCATCAAAATAAACTGCTTCTGTGTCATAACTGCAAATATAGTTGCATTGTTCGAAAATTTAAATACTTGCAGTATATTACAGCAAACTTTTGTAAAATTTATTGAAGTAAAAGAATTCGAAAAAAGGCATACAGGTTTTGCGAAAATCTTGAAAATATATAAATGCATATAGAAATCCTTCTGATATTCATCTTCAACATTATCCATTCCAATTACTTCCAGTTTGCTGCTTCCATTAGCTTTTCTAGGCCATGACTCAAGGGATATAATGTTAGCCTGTTAGGTGGCATCCCAAATGCTAGTGCTTTTAGTATTGGGTAGTAACTTTCCTCAGAGTTTTCATGGACGCATAACTGGGAACTTCATTCATTTGGTTAGGTTGGGTTGCAAGCTTCAGAATATTTGAGTAGGATTCTTTAACATCAATTTCATTAAGGTTTAGCTTAATAAAGTTATCTGGTTTTAAAGTTTAAACATGGTGGCATCACATGGCAACTGTCATTAAACAGGTGAATTAACATGTATATATGATTTGGGTGTTTCTAGAATAGCTTTAAAAACAACTCTCTTGCTTGGTGAAGTAGAAGATTTTGTATAGCTTCGCATTTTTGTCAACTTTGCTTGAATGACTGGAAACGGCTTAAATCAAGACATAGTTTCCACCTCACTTCAAAAACATAAGACCGTGACAAAATTCTAGTAGCACCTAAATCCCACAGTAGACTGAAATTGATTTTTATTATTTCAGGGGTTACATATGCTGGAAAAATTCACGCAATAGGTATGTACAAAAATCATAAGTATTCCATCGCAATTAGAGGGAGGGTCCCTCTTTCTCACCTCTATGGAGGAACATCTTTTTCTTTCCAAACCTAAGTGTTCTGCTATATATTAAGAGGTTGTTAAACTGTTACAAAATGGCCCAAACAGAGGGAAGGCCCCTCCAAGAATTTGTGGCATACCTTCCAGGATAACAATGTTTGGCCAACACTGTTATACATAATTAAGACTTAAAAAGAAGCTGGTGAAGCAATTTACTGACAGAGAAATTGGGTGTGAAGCCATCATGCTGCTAGCACTTTGGTTGTCTCAATTCTCCCTGTGCTTTTACCTCTTTGCTTCAAGATAGCAAGCTAATAAAAAGACCATCTTGTTTCTCTCATGCAACATTTGGAGTTTTGTGTGGTAGTTCTTGCCTGGTTATGATGGTGCTCACTCTATGCAAGCAACAATTCTGCCTCACCTATTGGCCATAAAATTGTTGTAACATGGCCCCAGAGAGTGTCAAACACTAGTCAGCAAGGTGTTAACCTCTTGTGACTCTTCAGAATACCTCTCATGAAACCCCGTGGTCTTTGGCTGCCAATAAGCTGCCTTCTCACACGGACTAGATGTTTGTTTTGACATTGTGTGGTCTGTATTTGACTAATCCTTGGTGGAATATCTTGATTTTTAACCTAATTATCTTTTTTGTTTGGAGTTTACAGCTTCGTGATGGGTAAAACTTATGTCTAAAGGTTTTCCTCTCCGATGCCCATGTTGTGGTTAATATGTTGACAATGTAAAGTTTGCAATGCACCCTTAGATGTTGGTTGATCTGCAGCATGCCTTATTCCACCACAATTTTCCTGGACTCGCATGAACCCACCAAGGCCTACATTTGCCAAGTTCATTGGTTCTTTTTGTTGACTGTAAGTGTTTCTTCCAATTTATTAATGTACCCTTTTCAGAACTAATACACTTGACAAAATGAAGCTGTTCCAAATGCCAGAAAACAATTAGGAAATGCACTGATATGTAAGTACACTAAGATCTTGCCTTGGAACCTGAAAAGCATTCTAATAAGAGAGAATGACAAATAAGACCTGCATAATGTAATGGATTTTGACAGTACAAAAAGACAACTCAATGAACAATAATAATATACAGGGTCTTCTAAATCTGTGTCAAAACCACTTCGCTTTCAGTATACTGTGGCTTTACTATTTTTCTAGCAAAGGATGGCTTACCAAGTTACCACATACTACTATAAGGACAATGTTTACCTTTCTCATTTCATCTCATACAAAAGTTTACTCAAAATCTACAGGACAGTTTTATTGCATGAGTTTCAAAGGGATGAGGCCAGGTACAAGTCCCAGGTGATTTTGGAGGAATAGACACCTCTCAAATCTGGCAATTCTAGCCAAAGGAAGACCACTCTTTGCAGTGTAGCCACAAAAAGCATATTTTCTGAAGCACTTCCAAACAAAAGGAAGCGCCATGTAAATTCTGTCCCTTCCCAAGTGTTGGACTATTAACACTCCAATAACATTTAAGAATAGTAATTAATAATTATTTGTTTACAGGTCACTTTATATGTGATATGTGGCCAGTGTAACGGTTAGACGTTATGGTTAAACGTAAGGCAGTTAACCACTTAGGATGTTATAAATTGTAATGCGACATGATGTAAATGTGTGGGAGAAATGTATACGGTGTAGCATTATTAAAGAAATCTATATTTTCTATTCTCTCCACCTCTATATCTCTTATATGTTTGTGTACCACCCTAGAATTCAACGCCAAGATGAGGGCACCTAATGGCAGCATAAAATGAAATTAATTAGTGACACTCTAACAAGTCTCCAATGGGAAGGTTTGTTAATTTTATTGGGGATGAGTTTTGTATGCCATAGATCTTTCACAGCCCAAGAGTCAAGGAGCCCATGTAGAGATATATAGATTTTAGTATTTACTAATGTTCACTAGTGTCCAAAAGCAGCAAATGGGACTGAGAGATACAATATATCCAACTAGCTGTGAAGGTATAGAGCGGCAAGGACCTGTGCCACTCCATATGCTAATCTATTAAATGAAAGTAAGAAAATAAACTTGCATGAACAGACAAAATCATGGTCTAAACTATTCAATAATATTTGCAATTACACACTATGCCTATAAGATGACAAACAGGCTCAGAAAAAATGTTAATAGTAAAAGTGGAACATGAAATGGAGGAAACAAACAGAAATGTTAAATGATTTACCAATACCAGGTAATGTTGTGCTAAGAGTAAGTTCAGGAAGGAATTCAAAATTTTCCAGCATACAGTGGGTGGACAGTAAAATAAAGAAAGTGTATTTGCAATGATTTATGACCGCATATATCCTGAACATTTTCAGTTAATTCATATAATATTTAAGTAGGACGGGTTGATTTGAGTTTGGAGAATCCACAATAACAGAAGAAATCACAGTGGGCCTCACTGACTTGTCATTTCAGATATATTGCTCAATGCTCATTTTAACAAAACACCAACAAAGCCAATTGTAAAGGATGTTTGTAGCAATCACATTAAATGATACTGCCCTTAAAATACTAAAACTACAGTAAGCAATGATGTACTTTCAAATTACTTCAGTTGATTCGGAGGAGCTTAATGAAACATGACTTGAGTCAAATCTGCATGGGGGAAAATTCATAAACTTGCAAAATAGCTGGCTTTGGCGAGTGTTTCACGGTACTTTCACCTCATACTGTACGAGGTTCCACATTGTGATTTTCATCAAATTTGATGGAGTTTGCTGGTGGCTCCTTGGGGCCTTTGATGGACTTGGGGGAGATACACCTTCATTGAGCTTCTTCTCTTCTTGGCATTGGAGATCTTTGGTTGAGGATTTCCACTTCTCTTCTTGGTGGATAGTCATGGTGGTCATATCATGGTTTTAGTGCTACTTCCATGTCTTGCTTGATTGATCACTCTCTTGAAACATGATTGGATGGGGGTATACTTGATGATTGGATGGAGCTAGCACTTTATTATGATGTTGACGTGGTGGGATGATGCATGTTGCATTGGTGGGATTTTCCTAGGTGATATAACTTAATGTTGTAACATTTGCTAGACATGACCTAGGGGGAAATATGTTTGATGATGTTAATACCCTCGATGATGTACTTTTTTAAAATTTTCCTAAGTTTGAGTTAGAAAGGGGTATTACATATATTTTGGTGATCTAGCCTTTTCCTAAGGTTGGATGATGTGTTTTGATGTCATGATCCCTTGGTGGTGGTACACCCCAAGTTGGGCTTTATATTTTGTCGGAATTATGGTGGGGGGTTTTACTAGGGAAAACATCTTTTATCTGCACACATGTTCATGGTGATTTAATAATTCGAGGATTATTAGAGGTGGCCTATGGTTATTAATCTTTGTGCACACATGTTGAGGTTGATTTAACCATCCAATCGTTAATTTAATCCATTTACCTAGGTGAAGGTTATTTGCTTAGGCAAACTACTTCATTTGGAATCTTTACACACTTGGAGAGGTTATTTGGAGGTTATTTGACGCTACTTTATGGAGAGGATGGCACACCTCTTTGGCACAGATTCCATGGCATTCATGCATTATCTATTTTTGAGAGGATGGCACACCTCTTTTGGTTGGTTGAGCATCATTATGGATGTGGCTATGAAGGAGTATTTTATTGTCTATTGATAACTACTTTTGCACACTTTTCTAGGGCACCATTTCCTTGTGCACATGGTTTGTGGGATCAATCGATGGGTTTGACAAACAACACATGCTTTTGGCACATGTTTTGATGGAGTGTAGCCAGGCTTGGCACATTCTCCTACGGTGCACTTCATTTGAAGGATAATTTATTATTTGTTGGTTGGATGAAGTGACCCCATGGCACATTCTTCCAGGAAGCACCTCTCCTAGGTGCTCTTTCTTCATTGTTGCATGGTCAAAGATGGTTATTTCAGCTACACTTGGCAATATTTTACTTCTCTTGGAGAGTGCCCTCTACTCTTTGACCTGGCATTAATATTATTTTTTTTGGAGGTTGTTGTGTAGGAGTTTTGGAGGGCGTGTTGTTCTTGAAGGGCCACATGTGCATGAATGTAGTGTTGAGTTTTGTGTACTTTGGGAAATGGTCCCCTTGTGTTTGTGTGTCTCTAAACACGAGGGAAATGTTTGACCCTTGTACCTTTACTTTATGATCTAATTTCACTGACTTAGTCACTTAAGTCATAAAGTGAAATTTGTCACTTAAGTCATAAAGCGACAATTAATTCACAATGTGGGTGAATTAATAGACATAAAGCAAACTATGGAAACTTGAGCAAAGTGGGTTTCTAAGTGAGATTCTTGAGATGAGATCTCACCCTTTGAATAGACTTGGCAAGAGTTAATCTTAGCCATTGATCTTTTAGATTTGGCCTTGGAAAGCTAAAGGGGGCGCATAGGGCAAATGGGAGATTCATTCTTCACTTCATGAGTTTTGGAGAGGAGGAGAAGAGAGGTGCACTAAGAGAGTTAGGGCGCACTGTTTTGGTGAGGAGTAAAGCTTGTTGGAGCTTCCATGGAGGAAGGGCGCACCCTGCTAGTTGGAGGGCGCTACTAGTGAGTAGGGTCACAAACTAACAAAGGGGGTGCAAGCTTTGAGAGGGCTTTATCTCGGAGATGACTTGACAGTTGTAGATGGGTGTACCATTTGGCAAAGGGGGCGCAAAGGCACTTCACAACAGCTCAGACTTCAAGAGGGCGCAGCTACTTCAGCAAACAGCCATAAAGGCAAAGGGGCACACTTTTCAAGGAACCCATTGCTAATCTTGAGAGGAGATAGCAACACTTGCAAGAGCACCCTTAAAAGATCATGCAATCATCGGTCTAAAGGCAGATTTGAGGGGGGGGAATCAGAACTGTTTGCTGTCCTAAAACAGCAGCAAGAACAGTTTTGAACCTTGAACTTAGAGCCCAACAAGAGGTCATATGACAGACCTGTTGGGCAGCTTTTAGTACCTCAGAAATTTTTCATGTAGTTGGTCTGCTTTCTATATTCCGAGCTTCTTCTTGGAGGGTGCACATGTGGATACTATCATCTTGCTATTTTTGGAAGGGTTTGTCTTCGAGGAGCACACTCTTTTATTATTTTATTGCTTTCTTGGAGGGCTCACTTTGGAGGAGAATATTTTATTATTTGGTGGAGTTGGAGATTGTCACTACTTCAGTATTCTAGCATTTGTTGAACTTGTTTCGTAGAAGTGTTTAAGGATGATTATTAAATTGTTTTCTCAATCGTGCACCTTGGAGGGTACACTTAGTGAGCCTTTTCTAGGTAGACCTTGGAGCACAACCTCCCATGTCAAAGAATATTATATTGTATTTCGCTTGCGTGCACCTTAGAGGGCATATCAAATGTGGAATATTTGGCATCTTGACTTGGTAATATTTCTATCTTAGAGGTGCACCCCCTTCATTGAGCTTTAACTTGTATATTCCTTGTATTTCTAGATGGGGAGACCTCCTTTGGAGAGGATAGTGTCTACATAACCCTGACATGGTCAACTGTTGATTGAGGATGGATCTAACTACTCCGTTATTGTATTATTGTTTGACCTGTCATGGAGTTAGGGAAATAATTGTTAGTGGTTGTAGCTTAGATAGGTATTTCTGCAAGGGTGTCTACTTGTGGAAATCGTCATTTAATGTATCCTGTGCTTTTTCTAGAGTTCACTTTATTAATTTATTAAAGTGACTAAGTTGGGTCACTTCGTGATTTAATTAAAAGAGAGCCATTGATCTCACGGTTAGATATTGACCATTGAGATTAGGTAAATGGCTCAAGTCAAAATTATAAAAGACAAGGGGCAAAGGACAAAGACACATTCATTATTGACAGCAGAGAGAGTAATTTGGCAAGAAGAAGACAGAGCAGCAACAGAAACAACAAATCAAGTGCAGCACAACAGCTGCACACAAACCGAGGCAGCACACAAGCCATATAGTAGATCCATACAAGGTCGTACAACAAATATGTACAACAGCAAGTCGGCCGCATGTGTGAGCTGCTGCATTTATTACAGTAGCAGATCTTACAATAGGTCGTACAGACAGCCTCAGTGATCAGCAAGCACGCAAATTGAGGCGTTGTAATTTTCAGGTTTGTTGTGTATTTGTGGTTTTCTTTCTCAGAGCCATTTTCCCTATAAGGGAGCTCTTGTAAGTTCTGAAGATATTTTGAATAATGAACTGATCTTGAAGAGCAGAAATAATTTTGTACTGTGTCTGCTTTTCTAGTTTCCGCTGCAAGAAAGAGTTAATAATTCTAGTAATCTAGATCTGATCTGTTTGCTTAGTTTGTTGGTTTTAGAGTAATTAACATGGTATCAAAGCTCTTTCTCTGAGAGAAAAACAGATCCAGTTTATTCAGTGCAGATTATTGCAGCGAGCTTGAAGGAAAAAGCTCAGGACAGCCATGTCAATCACTTGTGTGAAGGTTGAGGACCGACTTGATGGGGTTTCGAATCTTCTGCCTTGGAAGGAAAGACTGATACTACTCCTGAAGAAGCAAGACTTGTGGGATGTCGTGACCAGTGGTATTCCTGTTCCAGCACCAACACAGACTGCAGCGCAGAGCGCACAACAGGTGCAGCCAATAGTAGATATGGTTGTACATGCAGTGTTGAAGAAGAAAGACAAAGGCACAGAGGGTGATCCTTGAAGCTTGATCAAGGATCCTCTGATCCCACATGTGTCAAAAAGGGCCAGTGCCAAGGAGATGTTTGATGCCTTAGCATCACTTTTCCAAACTGATAACATGAGTCAGAAAATGATTCTCAAAGCCAAGCTTAGAGAATGCAGAATGACCCACTCTGACAATGTGACCAGCTACCTTATAAGGATCACACAGATCTGTGACTAGCTTGTAGCTATTGGAGAGGTTGTACTAGATGCAAAGTTAGTCAATGTTGCTATGAATGCGTTCACCAAGGCATGGGAACCATTCATCATGGGCATCTATGCCCGGAAGCATCTTCCCAAGTGGGAGAGACTTTGAGATGATTGCATTCAGGAGGAGACTCATAGAGAGTCCAGATCAGGCAAGCGGGGAGGAGGTAGGAGACAAAAACTTAGCCCTTGTCAGCAAAACCAAGAAAGGCAAAGGGAAAGTTTTTGTTAAGAAGGGTGGCAATCAGGGAGAGGGGCAGCAGTCTGGGCTGAAGAGAGACATGAGAAAGATCGAATGTTACATTTGCCATAAGAATGGCAACTTTGCTTCTCAGTGTCCACAAAGAAAGAAAAGCAAGGGGAAGTCGCAGACAGTTGCAGCGGTAGCAGAGACACAGCTGAGCGAACTTGCATCAAAGTTCGAGGGTGATTTTCCACTCATGTCTTGCCTTTCTACCAGCACTAAAGGCCATAAAGAATCGGTCTATCATCAATGCGATAAAGGCCATGATCCATGATCAGAGTTTGCCTTTGTTTGTGTGGGCCGAGGCCTGCAACACAGCTGTGTATTTGCAAAACAGGAGCCCACATCGGATACTGGATGATGAAACACTGGAGGAAGCGTTCACAGGCAGGAGACCTAGGATAGG
>SNQJ01S0040054.1:41869-52331 GCA_010110895.2 Picea sitchensis
ATCATCAATGCGATAAAGGCCATGATCCATGATCAGAGTTTGCCTTTGTTTGTGTGGGCCAAGGCCTGCAACACAGCTGTGTATTTGCAAAACAGGAGCCCACATCGGATACTGGATGATGAAACACTGGAGGAAGCGTTCACAGGCAGGAGACCTAGGATAGGACATCTCAGGATTTTTGGTTGTCCAGTCTATATCCACATCCCTGTGGAGAAGAGGACAAAGTTGCAACCCTCAGGTTACAGCGAGGATTCAAAGGCCTACACAGTCTTCCTGACAGATCAGCGGAGGACAGTGGTGAGTTGAGATGTCAATTTCGAGGAGAACTTGGCATCTAGGAAATCTCAGGATCTACCCTCAGTTGCAGAGGGGCCACGGGAGGTGGGCCCAAAAGATGAGCCGAGAGCAGTGACTTCCAATGCAGGGAGCCAGACTCCAAAGGAGGTGGAGGAGCAGTCATCCCCTTCGACTTCAATCAGGAGGCCCAAGTGGTGTGAGCAGAGCTTGCAGGATTCCCAAGAGCAAGTCAAGCCTCCTAGGACCACATTCCGGGAGAGAAGACCTCCTTGAAAGTTTCTGACATATATGGCTTTGATGACCATCATCATAGACTCAGAGCCCTCCAGCTTTCAGGAAGCATCCAGCTAGCAGGTGTGGAGAGATGTCATGGTTGAGGAGCACAACTCCATCGTGAGGAATGATGTCTGGGAGATTGTGCCAAGTCCAGAAGGGAAGTCAATGGTCACTTTTAGATGGATTTACAATGTAAATCATGCAGCAAATGACAGTGTGGAGAAGTGCAAGGCTAGATTTGTGGCTCATGGGTTCTCTCCGAAAGAGGGAGTAGACTACGAGAAGACCTTTGCTCCTGTAGCCAGATACTCCTCTATCCAAGCAATGATTTCTATTGCTTTTGAGATGGGGTGGAGCATCCATCAAATGTATGTGAAGACCACCTTCCTCAACAGAGTCATTGAGGAAGAGGTCTACATCGAGCATCCACAAGGCTAAAGAAAGTCCTGTATGGACTCAAACAGGTGATAAGGGCCTGGTATGCCAGGATCGACATCTATCTGCAGGGCATGGGCTTCACCAAGAGTAAGGCGGATCCCAACCTATACTTCTTACTGGTTGGATCTGAGCGGCTGAGCCCATCATCTTGGTGTTGTATGTGGATGATCTTATTCTGACAGGGACAGAGAAGTTGATTGCAGGATGCAAGTCAGAATTTGAGATGAAGGATATCGGGCCAATGCATTACTTTCTGGGACTTGAGGTTTGGCAGCGATCAGGGGAAGTACACTCTTGAAATCCTAGAGAGATTCGGGATGGAGCACAGCAGACCGATGGCCACTCTGATGGTGACCAACCTGAGTAAGATTGATTCTTCAAATTAAGAGTTGGCAGATCCCAGACAGTACCGACAACTGATTGGCTCGTTGATGTATCTAGTCAACACTTGACCAGACAATTGCTTTGTTGTTAACACCTTGACTCAGTTGGTGGAGCCGAGGGAGGTTCACTGGGTTGCAGCAAAGCACATGCTCAGATGCTTGCAAGGCACAGTAGGATATGGATTGCAATACCTTGGTGGAGATGGTGCGAGGTTGCAGGGCTACTCAGATTCAGATTGGGCAGGCATTGATACAAATCGAAAGAGCACTTCTGGGTGTTGCGTTAGTTTGAGGTCAACAAACATTTCCCGGTTCAACAAGAAGCAGATCTCAGTAGCATTGAGTTCAGCTGAGGCCGAGTACATGGCAGCCAGTCTAGCTAGTTGTGAAGCCATCTGGCTTCGCAAGCTACTCACAGGATTGTTTGGTTAAGAGCTTGAACCAACAATGATCCACTGGGATAACCAAAGTTGCATCAAACTCTCGGAGAATCCAGTGTTTCACGACAGATCAAAGCACATCGAGATTAGATACCACTTCATTAGAGACAGGGTGCGGAAGGGAGCAATCAAGCAGCAAGCTCCAATATATTCCTACAGATGAGCAGTTGGCAGACATTTCCACCAAGCCCTTGGTGAAGGGCAAATTCGTCTTCTTCAGAGACAAGCTTAGAGTGGTGGAGAATACCTTTCTCACTAAGAGGGAGTGTTAGTGACTATAGCTCAGACAAGTATTTCCGCAAGGGTGTGAACGCCTTTTATTAAAGTGACTTATAATTAATAAAGTGACAAAGTTGGGTCACTTAGTGATTTAATTAAAAGAGAGACATCGATCTCACGGTTAGATCTTGATCGTTGAGATGAGGTAAATGGCTCAAGTCAAAATTATAAAAGACAGCAAGGGGCAAAGGACAAAGACACATTCATTATTCACAGCAGAGTGAGTAATTTGGCGAGAAGACAAAGCAGCAACAGCAGAAGCAGATCGAGTGCAGCAGAATAGATGCACGCAAACCGAGGCAGCACACATGCCGTATAGCAGATTCGTATAGGACCGTACAGCAGATCCACATGGTCGTACGGATCGGTACAGAAGCGACCAACAGCAGGCCGGCCGCAAGTGGGAGCCGCAGCATTTATTACAGCAGCAGATCCATCCATACAACAGGCTGTACAGGCCGTACGGAGAGCCTCAGTGATCAGAAAGCATGCAGATCAAGGCACTGTAATTTTCAGGTTTGCAGTGTATTTGTGGTTTTCATTCTCAAAGCCATTTTCCCTGTAAGGGAGCTCTTGTAAGTTCTGAAGATATTTTGAATGATGAACTGATCTTGAAGAGCAGAAATAATTTTGTACTGTGTAATTGCTTTTCTAGTTTCCGCTGCAAGAAAGAGTTAATAATTCCAGTAAAGTAATCTAGATCTGATCTGTTTGCTTAGTTCGCTGGTTTTTGAGTAATTAACAATAATGTACTTTACTGTGAGAGGGATTAAGCTACATCTATATAAAGAGGAGYTTCTCTCCATTTCATTTGTAATTGGAGGTTGGAGGATTAAGGAGAGATTGAGAAGTGGTTGAAGGTTGGAGCTTGGAGATGATGATGCACGGAGTTCCCTTGTATACCATTATTGAAGATCAATGGAAGATTGAGGTATTGATCCACTTTGTTGTATGGTTTTATTATGCTCTCCAATTGTTGTTCATGTTGTTGTAGATGGTTCTAATTGTCATTCTTTTATAAAGGCTTGGTAATAAATTCATTCATCTACGAGAAAAGCAATGTGAGGAGGCTCTGCCCCTTGCTTTATTTGTGGTTTTATTTCTGCACTTAATCTCCTTTCTTCTATCAATTAAGTTGCAGCTTTGGAAACACATTTCAGCCATAAAACAGCACCTTTATAATTGTATTGATGAGTGGCAACCTTAGCCCTCTGAGACTAGTTTCTACAACAGATTTCCAGCAAACACCTAAGGTTTAATTGTGTCAAATTAGGCCCTTTTCACCTTAAGTACATACTTTAAGATGAATGTATGAAATAGTTCCTTCATCCATTTAGTTGAAATGTGGTAAACTAGTCCCTTCTACCATCTGGCCTACTTCAAAGTAGTTGTTTGTGACAGCTCAGTTCTCTCATTTATTCAATGTCTTATGACTCCATTAGCCCAATAGGTTGGTAGGCACTGGTCACGTCATCATCATCCCCTTTTTTCCCTTCATCTTCCTTTCCTTCCTTTACATATCCCTTTGTCATTTCCATTTCCAGTTCCACACCATACAACAACTCTTTGTTTTCTCAAGGCTTACTCTTCATTTTCACCTTGAGGCCCCACTCCATAGCCTTGATAACCCTACCTTTAGGGAAGGCCCCCCCCTGAGTTCGAGAAGAGCCAACTAAAAGAGAGAGTAAGTGATACTGAGGTTATAGTGGGTAGCTTTCCTAAGTTGCACAAAACTAACACGTTGGTGCTTGGGACTTTACACTTTTGTGGGTGCAAGATTTTGTTGTAACAATAAGTAAACTTAAATCTCTGCAAATCGGGGCCAAAATCAATCTGGCTCTACATGCACATAACACAAATATAATAGAAAGGATACTTCAGAACTTCGTCAGATTCAAACTTGTTACTTCACAAAAATTTTAACCTTGATAATACACTAGTAGAACTTATAGCTTATGAAATAAGACTTTTCTTTTTTGACATAAAAATAATCAGGATAGCATAATACCGTGCTACCACATAAATTCTACCTCGCTTGAAAGCAGGATACAAGTAAGGGCAATTAAAACTCCTAAAGAAATTGATTTTACAGGCAATGAGTGCCAGGTAACAGATTTTAAGTACATACATGTATAATCATGTGAAAAGTGAAAAGGTTAAAATGCATAAGAAACAAGTGAGAATGCTAGTGATTTCAATGGCACCGCAATTTATGTTGTTCTGAGTTTGAGAATTGTTAAAGCTTACACAAGCTAAGCATGACACTAAATACTTTTATTTGAAAGACTGTAAACATCCTAGTAAGTAAATTGTACTTATCAAACTCCCCTGGTAGATTAAAAACTTACTCTGAAAAATACTTGTCTAGAATGGAACTTATTTTCTTCCCGAACCCTAGCACTGGACCAGATTGTACAGCTTCCTCTAGTTCTAGCCAATCCTGAAAATGATAAAATGAATCAAAGGAAAATTTTACAAACAGTGAATCTCCAAACAAATTAAAACTGTGACCAAGTACCTCATCGGATGCCAATTTAGCAAGATTTTCATTAGCAATCTCTTCACAACGAACAGTTGCAACCATAACCTGTAAGTTGGAACATACATTTAAGACACTGTAATTGTTCCGCAACGTTAGAACCCTAAAAGCAACAGATTGAAACTCATAAAGCATGCCAACACCCAAACCATGGAATAATAATAAGAACCTTGTGAGCAGGCAAGTCAAGGTCTTTATTCTCTCTGATAACTTTCCATATCTGTTGCGTACTGAAAGGAAAACCTGAGGCAGGAACAACTGCCCTTCTGTCACCCGCAAGTCCACCTGGTGCTATGGAGTTGAAAAACCGTTGTCTCAGCAACATTACCTATAAAAAGCAAATTTTCATGAAACTGTTTTGTAAAAAGGAACTCAACAAAAGGAGATGGTGGAATACCTTTTAAGCATAATTCATCAGCAATGAAAATACTTGGGAATACAAAAATTTGCTTAAAAGACCAAAACCTGGTGCATGAACTGTGAATTGCATGATTAACTAAATTGTTCTCTCTCATAATATTGTCAGCCTGATCTCATTCGTTAACGATGCCTCTTTTCAAAGCTTTAAATGTTAGCTGTTATGAAGTGCAATTGCCAGGATTCAGAAAGCATTATGTACTTACCCTGGCTTCTCTTACCCATGTTCATCTTCAAAGCATTATGTACTTATCATGCACAACACATAGATAGAAGACTAAAAGAAGTGACAGGGTTTCATTCTATCAGCGCTATTAAGAAATAGTAGTCATACATAAAAGCTAGCAGGAAATTTGCTATTGTGCCAAAATTAAAATGGTGGAACAAATCTCCTTGAGTCAATGAAATTTGGGAAATTGGAAATACTTCTGTATACCACATAAGTTACAATCAAATCCAATATTTTATAGAAACAAAGTTTCAGGTAGTAAATAAGATCGCACATCGTATTATAATGATTGATTCTTAATTGCACAAACAGGTAAATGTTTGGTGCCCATAAGTAACAGAAAAGTCACGAGTACTTTTATAATTGACTGGAGACATCAATTGGGTCTAGCCTGGACATTTGAGGAGTGTTATCCTCCTCACCCAGGATCAAATCCCACAAGTGATATGTTGAGCTCTTAATGAGTATATTTTTGTATCAGCCTTGAGCCCTGAAGAATCAGGTTTACCCTGGGTACCATCTTTGAAATGAGGGGAAGTGCCTAGTGGGTTTCCCCGGGATATTTATTCACGGAAAAAATAATGGACTGGAGACAAAGAAGATGATCTATATTGTACCATCCTGCCATTACATGAAATATATTCTTCACTACACACATGCAGACCAAACCATAAAGTAAACACCATAGCATCTTAAAAACTTGCCAGAATTCTTAGCTTGTTCTAATAGTAGGAGTTCAGATACATTTTTTCCCATTGAATCAAACATGATCATTCTCTATAGGGATGATGTTCAATGCTTCTGCATTATAGATTAACGCAAGTAACGGCTTCTCTAAAAAACTTCAAAAACAAGCTTAATGTCATATCAAATAGACCAACAATTATTAGAACCAATAAAACAGACATTCCTAACCCAACTCAACTTTGAAAATGCTATCAAACCCAGCTTCACCAGAGATGCATTAATTTGAATAGTTTTAATTGCATTCCATCCATCGGGTGTAATTATGATTTTAGCATTACAATTATAGTACATAAAGCAGGACTTTATAGGCCAACAAGTAGCAGAATACCTGCTCTTTGAACTGCTCTTCCTTCTCCTCGTAACTGGATAAAGCTGTCACCTCAACCTACATAAATAAAAAGAGAACACAATTGAGAAAGTCAAAGAGCATAAAATCATGTATAAAGAACTGCCCCCCATTCTCTCGATGAAACAACATTTAATGCCAATTCACTCAAATGATCCTTAAACGAAGCTACTTACATTGAAGAACTCACTAAGTGGGGTTTGTTTGTGTGCAGGAGGCTTAGGAACAGAATCCCATATCTGCAGTCAGGATACAGATCAGCACAATGTGTAAAGATAACTGAACAACTTCAGACCACAAATATGAAATAAAAAAAATGGGACACACCTTCTGAATATCTTCGCGAAGAACAGGTTCCAAAACTTCTAGAGGAGTCTATACAAAAGCCATATTGAGTAGAATTAGAAGTGATCCCAAACTTCTAGAACCATGCAAACTGTTTAACTCGTGATTTTGCCTAAAACTTAGCATCGAGGGTTGATCATCTACCTTAGTCTTGTCCCGAATAACAAACAGCAATGTTGTCTTGCGAGGACTAAATAAACGCATCATAACCTGTCAGCAAAGAAGATCCACAAGTAAATGACAATAAGACCACAAATTACTTGACAGTATTTTCTGCAAGTTTTCCTATGCTAAAGAATACCTGGAAAACTGTTTTCAATAGGGGCTTGTTTGCTGCCTGCTCACGGCCAATATCATGACACCACCTAACAGCAAAACAATTCACTTAGACAACTTGTTACAAGAAAGCAAAGTAGGAATATGAATTGTCATTTTCCCATCGTTTGAAAGTAGAACACAATCAAATATCAAGAGACAACTATTGGTATTTAGATTACACATCAATTACATGTTTATCAACACTATGTCTGAAACAGCCAAGGCAAATAATGAGCTCTGTTTCTCAAATGCAGTGTCATCCTGCAATCAAATCATAACAACCTCATTAGCATGACATGGAAAAGAAGAGGCACAGAATATTGAGATGAGTAGATCCCAAGTTGTGAATTGGCAAAGAAAATTAAACTAAGGATCCATAGACAAAATGTAAAAACCGAAATAGTAACTTTAGAAGAATGATTCCAAAGATTTGACCATTTCAGCTCTTTAAAAAATTAAAACAGTAAGTATATATGAACAACGAAGTCAATGAACATAGTTTTCCTATATTGGAAAGTCTAAAAAGAATCCTAGTCTCTTATATGGATAAAACTGTATTGTAAGAAATGCTATCGGAAGTTCAAATATGTACATTCCTGAATCGCATGCAAAATTATGCGAGATGAAAAGGATCATATATTCAATTCAGGAAAAGCATTCCATTAATTGATCTTGAATGAAATCCACTAACATTATTGGCTTCAGTTAGAGACTAAATGACAACAATACAAGTCTTGAGATATGTTCCACTAAAATGGAACAAAAAGAATCAGCATAGGATCACGCAATCTGATCTTGTAATGTTACTAAGTGTACCACTACTATAATTGCAGATAAACGCAAAAAAGCATGGACTAGGATCTTAAACAATTAAACAAGTGCTGAAGAAAAAGTACGGGAAAGAAATGAACTTAGAGAAACCCAGAGCATGGAATGCTCCTATCTGTAGTAATTCAGTATGATAATAACCATTGCAAGCATGTCTAATAGGGCTTGTGGCCCAATGCTTTAGATGTTGTAAAGCATGCATTAGTAGACAATATCCATAAACAAGTTTGAAAATGTCCCTAAGCCAGTCCTACTAGACTATGCTACATACACCTATTCTGTCAGAACAAAAACAAATTAAAACTTGATGGTGCAACTAATGTCAAAGCACAAAATGAATTCTCAGAATGGAGAAACAACATCACCTCTCCTCTTTCTCTCCCATCAGTACCCTCTAGATCCATGACTAGTGTACAAGGATCAATACCAGTTGCTCTCGCCATCCAAATACCCTGTGTAGTTTGAGTCCTGTATCAAAGAAAACATAAAGTAAAAGATGACCATTGTAAATTTTCTATTACATATAGCAAATATATGATAGCATATAAACACATGCATAAAACAAACCAGCAATGATATCATAAATAAAACCAGAAAGGAACTGACAGATCACCTCCCCCTAAATGCATCCATCTCTCTGAAATTTGTATGGAAAAGATTATTCAAGAGTGTGCTCTTTCCTGCTCAAATATGATATAAAGTTTAAGTAAGATGATCTGATCTCTGTACATAAAATCCAATCATAATGCTCGGAACCTCATGCCACTGCATAAATCTTGATACCACATTCTGCAAATAAACTTCAACAATAATTTACATCACAAAGAAGTGTCTCAATAAAATTTCTCATCTATAGTCAATGTAAGTTCCTAATGTTAAACATCCAGATACTGTTTTGTTTGGATATGTTATAGACTATAATTATGGTACTTCAGAATCCAGATACTTGTTTCTTCAAGCAAGAAGGTCAAGCTAAGGAAATCCTCAACCTAGATGAAGTTCAATCCTGTCCAAACTACATACTTCAACTCTTCAAACCTTGCATGCAAGAAATTACATAACTACATATGTGATATAAATGAAAAATGAAAGAAAATCTATATTAATGCCCACTAACATCCCAAAGAAGCTCGTTGGTTAACGGGGTGGTTCAGCAGTGAAGACAGTGGCGTGTCAGGATAATGCTATGTCAGGCCACCCACCAATGTTCAATTCCCCCAGAGACAAATAGGAGGTCAGGGCCAAGTAGAAGTCTTGGGTGATTTTGATAGAAGAGTACCCCCCTGTCATGGCAGCTTAGCCAAATGGAACTGCTCATGTCCAATGGTTTATCCCTCTTATAATAATTGTACTTTAGATCAATGTTACATTTAGCATGTTCAGAAATATATCGCCAAGGGTCTGGAATATAACTTATCGGCAATATCGGGGAAAATATCGGCAAACTTCAAAAGAAATACAAAAATATTCTCTTTTTTCATGTTTTTAAAACATCTAAAGCAACAACAACATCAAACAAACACATGGCCACTTAAATATGAAAATAAAACTGATATATCAGCTGTATAAGATGCCATCAAGTGATATATCACACATTGATACTGAATTCTGATATCTGCCCCAAGTCCTAAGTTCTGAAAAGCTGATACAAAATCACATCAAAAAAATAATAAATGTATCTCATGATTCATCATCATGAGGGAAGTTATCAAAAAAACCGGAACCAGGATCGGAACCGACCTGTGAACTGATTTGTGCACTGGTCTCTACTAAAAAACACATAAAATACGCAAAATTTAATAAAACACACACATAATGTAAATCCAAACCTTTAGACACTAAATATGCAAAGTTTGATCATGTATATTGCATGTAAGTACCAAGGGTGAATAAGCAAAATGGCACCAAGTGTGAATCACGATACATATCTGAAACAAAATACATAGACATCGAGGGCCAAAATGGCCTCTAGAGTCCAAAAAACATTGTGCTTCAGCATATAACTACATATCATCGAAATCATCGCCCATATTGGGATACTCAACATTAGGAGCAGCCTCTGTCCCTAATGCAAGAACCACTTGCTATGTCGAAGCAGATCTTCGATTCCGCCATTTACTGTACTGGAATCTTTCTTGCATACGGTCTTCATCATTCTTTGACAGGGCTAAATTTAGCTAACTGTCACTAGGTTGGCAATTTTGTTCTATTTGACAGAACTCTTATTGAATTTGCGGGTTAAGCACCTCTTGTGTTCTCTAGCACACAACGGAAATCATTTTATACTTCATACCAAGCACCTCGGGACTATGCGATATGACCATAACCCTAACGGAAATCAAATTTAACACCGTTTTTGTACTTACCTCTAATTTCCGTTTCCATTCCTCGATGGACACTTGGCCTCACCGGAATTCACCAAACGCATTGAAATTTTAACCCTTCATTCTCCACTGCGATCTGGACCGTTAGTCTCTCGCTTACCAATCTCAGCTTTGATCTTGGCCGTCTATCTCGCAGCTTTCAATCTACGTTCTAACCTCAAACCTCCCATCCTCGGCGAGATCTCAACTGTCTTGC
>SNQJ01S0040054.1:56026-74527 GCA_010110895.2 Picea sitchensis
ATCTAGCCAAGTCTAATCAATGGGTGAGATCTAATCCAAAAATCTCACTAAGGAAACCCACTTTCCTTAGTTTGCTTTATGTCTATTAATTCACCCACTTTGTGAATTAATCGTCGCTTTAATGACTTAAGTGACATATTTCACTTTTGACTTAAATCTCCTAAGTCAGTGAAATTAGAATCATAAAGTAAAGTACAAGGGTAATAGTCTCCCCCTTTGTGTTTAGAGACTCATAAACACATGGGGACCACTTTCCAAGGTACCCAAATCTCAACATGGTCTTCTTTATTTGCTCATTTTCATTTCTAGCGACATTTCAAGTCCAAAAATGACCATATCTTCTAAGTTGTCCCAAATAGGTGGAGTTTTATCGAAGGTGTGAAATAGTGTCAAAAAATCAACATAGGACACACACTGAAGTGATTGACACCTAGTGCGGATTAGTGGCAAACAATGTTGTGTCATAGTTGTGCTAAAATCCTTGCCGCACAATCCAAAGACGTGACTTAGGCGTGCCAGCATGCTAATTTCATCATAGATGACACGATAGAACAATGCACAACACTAGCCGAATCGTATAGCTCAACAATTCATGTGGGGAACACCGACGGTGATGACAGATCATCTTCCATTAATCTGTCTCTTCCTTGAATTTTTGTAAGTTATGTAACATTTGGATTAGGAATAGAGAGGAGACAAATTGTTATGTCTTTCCTTGGATAAATTTATTTATACACTTCATGACATTATCACTAGGATTGAATAACTACTAGTTGGTTGGAATTGTCGATTTCCTATTATATGCTTAAGGCTTTAAGTTGTTCATATTGTTGTTGTACATTTAACTCTATTAATACAAACTTCAAAATTAATTTGTTGCAAAATTAATCATGCCAATGTTTATGCAGTGTATGTTGGACTTTTGTTCGAGTTGCTAAGTTAATTTGTCACAGTATAAGTAGAATAATTTGTGTTGTGGTTGTGCTGATTCCATAGCATAATCCCCAACTTATCAAATTTGCATCAAAGCATCATTTCACGTGTAATTACAAGAGATTTGTACATATTTACGGTAAAAGACTCACTCTCAAACAAAGGAGATGGAAAACTGTTTGCAAAGTCAATTTGAACCGCTTGAGGAAGGAATTGCCAATCACAATAGAAAAATAGGAAACTTGGACGGACAAATGACCCATATCTCTTAGATTGATTGCAAAATGCATTCAGAAAATATTTGCAACGTACGTCGAATAGCACAGAGTATCATAAATTATGCATGACTACATAAAGATGGGGGAAAAATAACACTTCCAAGTGATGGGTCATACTTGCACTAGAAAGATAAATGGGGGCACTTTACCACCAAAATGAAAGATAGCGTTGTATACTTGAACCCAATAAATATAAGAGGAATGATTGCCTAATGATGCTTCGTTTTAGAGAGCTAGTCACCTATATATACTAGAAAGAAGTTCTAACCTAGATACCATGGCTAATGTACTCATACAAAATAAATTGGAACTATGGATGCCTTACAAAATGGTCGGCCACATAAAATGATCCACTGACCAATTATATTGAGTTGTATGGCTCAACTAATCCCTGGAGACATATAGACCACAATAAAAGAAACACCTTATATGTTATACGTATGATATGTTGTGTCAAGGGAACAACACTCACTCCCTCCCTCAAGCTTCATCCTCAAAGCATTGGAGGATACCAGGTACTAAGATTTCCTTAGATTTGTGCTTGTTTTTGCGCTTCATTAACCATCCATCCATCCATATATTGCTCTTATTAGTGTAGATCTCTAATAGTCTGATGTTGCATGCTCGCTTTCCCTTGGATTCCATATATTTTCGTAGCTTCTCTATTTTGGTATAGATGTTGATCTCTGGTAGGATCCTGTCACAAAATTGCTCTTCTTTTGATTTCATGAATGTCACAGACTTCCTTACATGCCTTCTTGAAAATATGGGTGCTCTACTTGCCCTATTGTCATGATTGAAGACTCCCCTAGTAGTGAGGATCTCCTAGAATTTCATACCAAATTTGTTAAAAAAAAAATCAATTAAAGGTTCCTTTGACTATCAATATAAACAATGTGTACAAAGGTTTAATACAAAAAGGATTGATTTCCAATTCAGCCTCAGCAAGCATGAGCAAAAGATAATCAAAACTCAAAAAAGGCAAGCTGCTTAAGCCAAAACACCCACAACCATACAACCGCTAACTAAAAGTCCATAATCCAAAGAATCATAAAAGCAATAAACAAAGGGTTGCAGCTTGAGCATAAAAAAACTACGAAGTAATCATGCCAGAGTCAAGAGGAGGCTGGTCAAGATCATTTGGGGTAGGCCCCTAACTAGTAACTGAGGAATCGGCATCTGTCGACTACACCAGGTCCCAACCCTCAATGGGAGGCTCCAAACTCTTTGGCCCTTTAAAGATGACCAAGACCAGTGTCAGGCACTGTTTGTCATTGCAGGGTGGCACTTGGGGCTAACTCCTCCCATGTTCACACCTCTAACACACCTGCTTTCCAGCCTGGTGGAAGAGCCGGCTAACTCCTCCCATGCTCACACCTGTTTGCCAGCCTGGTGGTAGAGCCTATTGTCTGTTATGGAGATGGACCATTGCAAATGCTGCTAAAATTTTAACTTGTAATTCGCTGAAATATTTGCTTTCCCACATCTCTGGTGCACTAAATCTGGAACTATCTAGCAAAAGTTATGGCTGTGTGAACACAAGGTACTCCTTAGATTTTCAATGTGTTGCTCCATTGTTGCTCACCCTTCAATATGATTCCCTTCCAAGATCCACATAACAGATAGCACTGTCTGTAACTATGAAACAGCGACAACAGACAGATCTGTCCAGCAGCTTACTACCTCCTGCAGATCTGCCTCAGTTTCTGTGCATAGAGATTGTAGCGCAGCAGTGATGGCACAGTTATGGTGCAACAGTGTTCCTCAGCAGCAGCAGCAGCAGCAGAAGCAGTAGTGTGAGGAGGCACAGGAGCAGTGGGTATATAGGCTGAAGTAAAAAGCACATGCTATCCTAGTCCTGCATGTACCAGTGTTAGTCCCCTTTCTATTCTAGTTTGTTGTTATATTTAGAACAACACTTGCCCTAGTATATTTTAGATTTTGTCCTCTTCTGTTTATTTTTCAAAATTAGAATAGGTTGTTTTTAGCAAAAAGTGCCTTTTATAATACAAACTTGATATATTTGGAAAGTCCTTTCATTAGCATAGTTTTCTAGGAATAGAGCTTGGCACGCGAATCTAAAATAGGAGGGTGCAGATCCCAGGAAAGCTTGCATGCCTTTGGAGTGCATTTCCTCCTATAGCACAAGTGTCCACACACGTTGGGTGGTAGGGCAGATTTAATCCAATTTGACTGTGACCCATGACCCTCTGCTTCGGTTATAAAAGCAAGGCATAGGAGTAGAGTTGAACATTCAATTTTTTGGGTTGAGATAAGTGGTTTTCCGAGTTAACTATAGCAGATTTCTTTTCCAGAATTAATGAGAAATCAGTAGAAGGTTTGGCAGTCCATTTAGCTTTTGATGTTCATACTTTTTAGTGTGATGTGTTCAATTTCTGAGTATAGATCAGATTGGTAGTTTTGAGAGTAGGTTAAAGCTTTTCATTTCTAGCTGTTAAAGTTTTAATCTGAGTGCAGTAAACTGTTACAATGAGCTGAAATTTTAACATGGTATCAGAGAGCATTTCTGAAACTTTCTAGGAATCTGTATATGGATAGTGCGGCTTCTACCTGGTATAGGGAGTTGTCCAAAGGTTTCACGCATGGGATGCTCAAGATCCGTGCTTGAGAAAAGCATTGTGGACCTATGATAGGTAGTTTTAGGTTGCTGATCTGTTTTGTCTAGCAGTGTGTGTCAGGCAAAGCAGTATCACTACCTTCAGTCTCACAGATACGAAGACAGATTAGAAGATCCTTCCAACTTTGTTCCGTAGAAGTGTCGGGTGCAGATGATTTTGGAGGAGCGTGAGCTTTGGCATCTTGTGGAAAAAAAAGTTGCACTTCCCACATATATTGCTTTGTTGGCAAAATATAACAAGAAGATGTCCAAGGTGAAGCGAGTCATCCTCGACTTGGTGAAGGATCACTTGATCCCACACATCAACGGAAAGAAGAACAAGAAGGAGATGTTTGATGCTCTAATTACTCTATCAAAATGAGAACATCAATCAAAATATGTTTTTGAGGAATAAGCTTAGAGCCACACAAATGAGCAAGACAGTTACCACAGCCAATTATTTGATGAACATTAGTCAACCCCGTGATCAACTCGAAGTAGTTGGAGAAGAGGTCAAGAATGAAGAGTTAGTACCCATACCCTTGGGATGGGTTTTCATCTTCTTGGCAGCCTTTTGCCAGGGGTGTTTGTGCCCAAGATAAGCTTCCAACCTTTGAGAAGTTATGGGATGATTACGTCCAGGAGGAGATGAGATTGGAGACAATTGTTTGTATAGAGGAGGAAGAGCAAAATCTATCCCTAATCAGCAAGATGAAAAAGGGCGAGAAGTAAAAAAGGAGGACCTGAGAAGAGTCAAAAGAGCAAAGACAAAGAATCAGATTCTTAGGACCGGGAGAAGAAAGACTTGAGTCACGTGAGGCGATAGTTTGCAGGGGAGTGCAGAAACGTCTGTGGAGTGGATGAGTTAGCATCCAAACTTGAGATAGCTTTATCCATGGTATCATGCCTTTCCACTAATATTGTTTCCAATGTAGGGTGGTATGTAGGCAATGGAGCATCCAGATTCCAAACACATGACCCATTAAATTGACTTATATGGCTCAACTAACCCCTGAGGACTTATAGACCCCAATAATAGAATCGTTTTTATATGTTATACAATGTTATACATGGTGTATGCTGTGTCAACGCCAACCCCTGACCTCCTTCCCAACTTCCGAGATATAGACCAAAACTTGATTTCCTCCTCTCGAAGACTATGCAAAATCAAGTTGTATCTCTCTCGACCTCTACTCTGCCTTTGCAAGTCTCCCAAGATGGACAGGAAATGTTTTCCTTGTCACTTTCCTCCATGCAGGGGTTGAGGTCCAATCTAGAGAACAGATCCATCAACAAACTTACTGACTATCTATTATTCAGATCAGCCAAGACATTCTCTACTACAGCCTCCTCAGTAGCAAGGGATTGTAATTATATTTGGCCTCCTGCAATTCGTGCAGAACGTTATAACCCTAGAATTACCAATCCATTATCTTGCTACGATATTCCCCTTGGCATGTGATTTACAGCATCTTATCCAAAAGTGCAATAAACAAATCAAAATAAAAACATCATTACCATATACCTAAATGACTTTGATGTTCTCAACCAATACTTGATGGTTCTGATTAAAATGAAGTCATTTGCACACAATCTTAGCTTGAAGTAGCTGGATCTTGTCTTCCCTCACAGTTCACCTCCTCATCTCTAAGAGCCATCAATTTACCAAAACATTTATACGCATCTTTATACTTTGAATTATCTCTAGTTGTTGTAACCACCTAAAACTTGGATCACCCACGTTGTCAAACTCGAAACCCAACAATCATGTCAAAATGTTGAAGCAGATTCACTAAAATTTGTGAGATTAGAGTAATCAACAATGATAATGAAACAGAATAAATAGAAAACAAGATGTGCATGCACATAACTTAAAAAAATAAAACAACATAAACAACAATATTTATGAAAACGTAAAGAATGTCATTATTGCTCTTATTCAACATAAAACCTATTTATAAGTATTTACGCATTGTAAACCAAAATAGAGGTATGAAGCACGGACACAATGATGCATCAACTATTGACAATTATTCAAATTGAAAATGGGGGGCTTCTTGTTTAAATTGAGGTCCTATGTACACGATGGTTGAGGAAGCAACCATCTGCCAGCAATTGGGAGTCGGGACTTCCTAATGAAGACCTCATAACCAGGAGCTCATAATATTTACCTCGCAATTAATTCATGACCCACAAAGTAATTACATGTCAAGAACATTATCATTCTGCCAGCTACATGCACAAGTTAGACAAAGACAAACATAGACTACACAACAAAGTACATTTAGTGGCAAAACCTGGAGCTAACAGCCAGACATATGTTAGGATATTCATTTCTTAGAAACCAGCTAATTAAAGCCCCTCAACAAATTCTAGTTCATGATCACAATTCAGAATTAACTTCATGGATTAAATTCAGGTAATTAAGCACACTATATAAACTCCCAAGTGCTTGCATACTTCTGTAAATGTATTTAATTACCCAGCTTATAAGTATTAATCTGTGGAGAGCCTTAAAATGCTTGCCAAGAAGCAGCATAACTTACTTCAACTTGGTCAAAATCAAGTTAGTATGTTCTTCACTTAGAAAGGTCAGCTCATTAAGATTTCGAAACTACCTTAAATTCTAGTTCAGAAATAAATTTGAAGGGTAAGTTTGGGATTTCTAGGAAGACTGACTTCGACGACAACATTAGATACTGTTGCTAACAAGAGCTCCATTCTACGTAATACCTTGTTCAATGCCTTCTTAGTAGAGTACTTCAAGAAATTGTCTAATCTGCTCTAGCACAGTCAAATATACAGCTAAGAATGTACTTAACAGCTATCATTCTGAAACAGGTGAAATTCAGTAATTATGGCTGCATTTACAAATCCTCGCCAAGCAATGTAAACATCCCTAAAAGTAAAGTATATATACAACAAAAAGAACCTCATATGATATATCCACTGAAACACGGAATAAACCATATTGCAAATATATACTTGAGTTTCGACTTTAAAATTAAGTATGAAAAAGAACATATTTGCCAAAAGTAAGAGTCTGTACCGCTGCTTTGGGGGCCCATGATAGAAACTACAGCATATGAAAGTCCCTGATCTGCCAATTTCATGGCCTTCATGCAATGTTCAAGACCAGCTTCATTAAAATCGCCTTCTCCATCAATAAGCTGAGTAGAGCAACATTCTTCCATGGCCATGCCTGCTGAGTAAGAACACAGAGAGTTGAAAATGAATTCTATGTATTAAAAACATTCTTCTAATTGTAATCTATTTCCGAGATACTCTACTTCGGTCATAACACACGAAACTCTATACTACATATAAGCTGTGGAAAACCTGCTTTCCTCACACCAGAAGGTAATTGCACCCTGAGGGGAAAATCTGTTTATACATGCCAAGGGTGTTTGCATGGTTTCATTTTCCAGCCAAATCAAATTTTGATCAAGTATACATTATTAATTTATTACTAGTCCCAAGCTTGTAAGCATGATTAAGTGCATTCCTGATTTATAAAAAGTGGCAAAAAATGTAACTACGGTAGGCTGAGGCTCCAGAGTGACTGGAACCACAATGCCTATGCACAGGTAAAATGCATTTATGATTTTGGCATTTGGCACATGTAATGAGCACGTAGAATTATGCCATATACATTGAACTTATGAATACTAGTTCAAAAAAGTAACCTGCTAACCATTTCACAAAATTCCATTCATTGAACTTTAAAAACTTCTGTATTAAAAATGCTTTCTAGATTCTACATACAAATTTTACTACACAGTTATATGGGCGGTAGACAATAAAAATGTAAAGAGAGCAATAAAATAGAATACAACTTTTCCAGTCCCCAAATCAAAATGAGCAATAAGACCATTCTAGAGTCAACTGTTGCGCTATTTTTACAGAATATTTCAACGTGTATTGGCAACACTACTTCCTTTCTGGGAGCTTATCAATTATGCATTACCCATCTCAAGATTCAAATAACAGGGATTTGAAGACACAGTGATTCGAAGACTAATTGAAAACAAGCAAAGTTTCCCTGAAGCAACACAATCAACCTTAACAATGGATAAAACAAGTATCATCCATTGACATTCGATTGCAGAGAATATTTTGGATCTAATCAAATCTCTTAGAATATAGTCCAGAATTCTTTACTTTGCTTAGCACGTCATTTGGTTATAAATAAACGTAAATGAAATTCTAAAAGATCATAATGTACTAAAAAGTTAAAGCGCATGGATTTCCAAAAGCTCAAGTACTGACTGCAAGTTTATGCAAATACTGACTTAACTTGGAGGTGTTGTTCAGAGCATCAACAACAGAAATTAAATATTGTTTGAGAACACCTTGTGTCAGAAATTTTACTCAGCTGGTTTTCTACAAAGACTTTAATCCAATCTAGACCATTGTTCCTATAGCTCCAATACCTATCAATAGCTAAGAGAAAGAACATTGAGTGGACTCCTGGGCTATTGATTTATGTGTCTCTAAATAATGTGCATCGCCAATCCAATCACCACCGTAGATTTTCATCTCTTCCTCAAAAATACATATGTTCCAGTGTGATAATCAATCAAAGAAAAAACAAAATCTCAACCACACATATTGAGAAATCTGGCCGCATGACCTTTCAAGTTTCAATAAGCCTTCCAAGGTCAATATTTCATCAAAAGACAAGGATATTGCTCTATATTAAGCATGTAAATCGATTTCATTATGTTTTTGTAGTAATTAAATCTAATTAGAAGATTAACTGGAATGAAGTCAACTTACAGCTGACGAATGATAAATAGTGGGGCAAAAGATTCAATAGCATCCAAAGCTGGATGTGTGCGAAATGATGAAATGCCAATGTATGGCTAGAAATTTGAAATTATTATCCAGATAAACAAGAAGATGATATAAATAGAAGGAAAACTACAAAGATGCTAAGTAAAAAAAACTATATGATTCTCGAGGCGAACATTTAAGAGAAGGTTACTCTAACAGACAGAATTGAACATTCAAAATGGAAGTCGTGATCAAGTGCACAAGGATATAAGAGACCCGATTTTCTCCTAAATACGACCTCACTCCCTTTTGGCCGTAATGCCTGTTTCCAATCCCAAGCAACCTTCCTTATGTGGGTTTCATTATCTTCAGTAAGCAACTTTCTATGTTGATTTTGCATAGGTGGATTTTGCATAATGTAATTATTTACGAGATTCAGTATTTTTTTCCAAGGAAAACCTTGTTGGGAAACCCAAGGAATGCTTCTCCACATCCTAGATGACATCCCTCACATCTCTACTAAACCCATCAGCATAGACTAGTGCACCTCAGCCAAGGAAATTTAAACTGGGCACCTGCCGGCAAGGAACTAGCAAATTGCTCAACAACAACATTGGCAAAAAAAAATGGTTGAACTAACCTCTTAAGCTTATGAGAGTTTATATATATATATATATATATATATATATATATATATATATATATATATATAATGTGTGTAAGCTTTCTATTAAATTGTTGATTGTGTCTATCAATCTAATTTTCTTGATCATTCCGTTCTATTTTTGTCATAATTTGCTATTGTAAAAAGGAAAATGTTTTTTAATTATTTACATTTTTATTTTTAAATACAGTGTTTCCATGTTTCCTAAAAATTCTGGGGATGCATTTCTATGTCGTACCCATTTCCAACTTTTGTGCAACTTAGCTTTCACATCATATCATATATCTCTTCGGTACTAAGCACCTTCTGAGCATATTGTGACAAGACTAAACCTCATGGACATGCAGGAGTTTGCTCCACAGAGTGCCCCCACTCTCACGGTCTCTACACTTCATTAGACAGATGATATATTATATGTACTCTGGTAATGAAGAGCAACTGAACAGTTAGGCAGGAATATATTTGTGGATGTCCTGCTGTTCTTTATGAGTGTGTTTGTTATTTGACAATGCATTAAGTTACAAAACCCTGTACTTAGAAGTTGCATGAATTGATATCAGATAATCTTATTGACTTAGTTTTAAAATAGCCAGGAATTCTTCCAAAGGTCATGGTTGTCCCCCGAGCCACTCCTCAGCGCACGGATCAGTAATGGGCAAAGTGAACTTGAAAATTGAACAAAAGGTGATGGAATCGAAAACCAATAAAGACAAAATCCCAAAGACAAGCAATAGGAAAAACTACACACAAACAGAAAGAGAAAATAGAAACCAATTGCATTACCATGGGCAGAAATTGTCATGTTAAAACTAAATTTCAGCCACACAGCTGCAGGGGCAGTTATGGATCACAGAAAAGCAATCCACTCATCAGGCTGCACTGGTAACGGCAAAGGCTTGTCAATGATTATGTTAAACTAAAATCGATAATAGTTGCAGCAAAAGCTGAATTTGGCAGAATAAGACACCTTCTTTAAAATAACTTCATTTAATGTGGCTTCCAGCGGCATTACTTCAACTAAATTTCATGAAAACTGGATCCTAAATCAAATAATTCAATCGAAACCATGGATTCCTAAAGATGGACTTCTATCAATCTAATTTCGTCACTTGTGACATTTCTCATACCCTTTCCAGGGTTAACTATGGATTCTCCCAACTGATTTTGCTTCACTAAATTTCAGGTGGTAATTTTATTGAAAAAGACATTATCAAGCTCTGAAGATCCACCCTAATCTAACAATCAACACACAAAACTTTTAAAATGAAACCCAAATCAGGGATTAATGTTTGATCGCTGAAGATCTTATGGAAATGTAAATCAATACATATAACAGGGTTCGGGGAGTATTTGAGCTTACCTGATAACTAGTCTCCTTCCTTGGAAATCCCAAATAATCACAGCTAGTCTCCTTCCTTTGAAATCCCAAAAAATCACAACCCGTAAACACACACTAAATCGGGCAACAATAGCTCTACAGATAGCTCGGGATCCACCTGAGATGATGAGACAAAGCCGATCTCGATACAGATCAAGTGGTAAACGTCCGAGTTTTTGTGAGCTTCTCTTCAAGCATTTGATATACAAATACAAATGGTCGCTTCAACTTTAATGTCGTATATTTACAAAAGTAAAGCATTCCGCCTACTTTGTCATTGTTATTATTATATTTATGGCGATACTATTATTATTATATAATATAAATGATATATTGTTATTTATCGTTTATAAAGTTACGATGGATGTGATTAAATGTATATATGGTAAATAACATTTTAAAAAATTGAATAAATAATATTATTGATGGAGGTTATGTTAATAAATAAAGGTGAAATTTTGAATAGATAGAATTATTCGTTAAGAGTTCATCATCATGGGATGTAAGGAAATATGTTAATTGTTTTTAAAGGTATCTCGTAAGAGTGAAACTATGCCCCCTTATCGATCACTAGTATGTTATTTCAAGTGGTTAAATTTTGTTTACACACAATGATGTAGCTATACGTGGGGATCTTGAAATTGTATCAAGAGAGACTATATCCATACCCCTAAGTATTATAAACTAGAGACTACATCGATAGCCCCAAGTATTATAAACTTTTTTCCTACTGTAGTATAAGATAAAGTGAGGTGTTATCAATACTCTTATCACACTTTAAGTTCTCTACAAAATGTTTGTTTCTTGTGGATAGCATGCCAATTGGGTTTAGCTCGGGTGTTGGGAATGAATGATAGCTATCCTCCCCTCCCAAGTTCAATTTCTCTAAGTGACATGTTTAACTCATAATGAGTATATTGTTGTAATGGCTTTAAGCCTTGTTGTTGAGCGCCTTGTGCCCTAAAGATTCTAGGGTTTACCTTGGGTACCATCTTCAAAATGAGGGGAAATACTCGGGGGTTTTCCCTGGGCTGTGTAATCTAGAAAAAAAAGCATGTGTTATATGGTGTTAACTGGGTTTAGCTCCGATGGTTGGGAGGAATGATTGTTATCCTCCCCACCTAGGTCCAATTCCTGCAAGTGATATGTTGACTTGTGTCCTAAAAATTCTAGGATTTACTGTGGGTACCATTCTCAAAATAAAGGGAAATACTCAAAATTTCTACGCAGCATAATCTTGAAAAAAAAGCATGTATTGTATGTAAATTTTGGTGACTTTGGCGAAATAAATATTCTACTTATAACTTTGGAAAAAACATGTATTATATGTAAATTTAGGTGACTTTGGTGAAATAAATATCCTATTTATAGTTTTTTAGTCAAAAAATTGTGATTTGAATGGTATAAGTTGATTACATTATTTGTAATATTCTTTTGTAATATTCTTTTAAAAGATGAACTTAATGGGAAAATATCGTACTTATAATTTCTTAATCAAAATATTATGATTTGAATGGTGTAAGTTGGTTACATTAATTGCAATACTCTTAAAAGGGTGAACTTACTAGGTTTGTGGTTTAATAGTGAAAGGAAAATTGTGCTTTCAACCAACCAATTAATACAGTTGGTATTAATGGAGCCTCTCTTAACTTTAAATCAATCAACTAACTTACAAAAACTTCCAAAGAAAAAGATAAAAAAAAAACTATCAACATAACATATAGAATCTATGGTAAAGAGACCAATTAATACAGTGGGTATTAATGGAGCTAATTTTAACTTTAAATCAATCAACTAACTTACAAAAACTTCCAAAGAAAAAGATAAAAAAATCTATCAACATAACATATAGAATCTATGGTAAAGAGACATTAAAGTAGAGAGCGTATTTAAATATATTATAAAACAATAAAGAGAAAAAATTACTTTCATTAAACCAAATTTGAAATTTAAAAAAATATAATATTAACCATAATAATTATTACATTTTTCATATAAAAACATGAATTTTGGTATTTTTATTTATCTTAAAAATAAGATTAAACTTGTTTAACAGTGAAAATGGTAAATGTTAAATTATTTATTAATATTCATTTCCCACATTACAATTAAACTAAACAAATAAGTGAAGGGCTAAGTAAAAATGTTTATATATATAAAAAATTTTATTAAAAAAGTTTTATTTATATAAATACATTGTTGTAAAGCTCCACTTCTCTTAGCCAGTTATAATACTTTTATTACTTTTAAGAAATCACTTTTTCAATAGAGAAACCAGAAACCTTGTCAATAGAGAAACCTGAAATTAATTTTGATATTGATACTAAGGTCACAACGCTGTCCAAGAAGATGGGCGGTCTACCCAATAGATTTGTATANTTTGTAATATTCTTTTAAAAGATGAACTTAATGGGAAAATATCGTACTTATAATTTCTTAATCAAAATATTATGATTTGAATGGTGTAAGTTGGTTACATTAATTGCAATACTCTTAAAAGGGTGAACTTACTAGGTTTGTGGTTTAATAGTGAAAGGAAAATTGTGCTTTCAACCAACCAATTAATACAGTTGGTATTAATGGAGCCTCTCTTAACTTTAAATCAATCAACTAACTTACAAAAACTTCCAAAGAAAAAGATAAAAAAAAAACTATCAACATAACATATAGAATCTATGGTAAAGAGACCAATTAATACAGTGGGTATTAATGGAGCTAATTTTAACTTTAAATCAATCAACTAACTTACAAAAACTTCCAAAGAAAAAGATAAAAAAATCTATCAACATAACATATAGAATCTATGGTAAAGAGACATTAAAGTAGAGAGCGTATTTAAATATATTATAAAACAATAAAGAGAAAAAATTACTTTCATTAAACCAAATTTGAAATTTAAAAAAATATAATATTAACCATAATAATTATTACATTTTTCATATAAAAACATGAATTTTGGTATTTTTATTTATCTTAAAAATAAGATTAAACTTGTTTAACAGTGAAAATGGTAAATGTTAAATTATTTATTAATATTCATTTCCCACATTACAATTAAACTAAACAAATAAGTGAAGGGCTAAGTAAAAATGTTTATATATATAAAAAATTTTATTAAAAAAGTTTTATTTATATAAATACATTGTTGTAAAGCTCCACTTCTCTTAGCCAGTTATAATACTTTTATTACTTTTAAGAAATCACTTTTTCAATAGAGAAACCAGAAACCTTGTCAATAGAGAAACCTGAAATTAATTTTGATATTGATACTAAGGTCACAACGCTGTCCAAGAAGATGGGCGGTCTACCCAATAGATTTGTATAGAGAATAACGTGTGTAATGTTGACATATAATATTTATACAAATATATGATGGGATGTGTCCATCCAAGGAGGTTTGTATCTCATGAAGCAAATACATATTTGTCCAAAAAGTTATAACGTTTAATGATTTTTTTGGACATGGCCTGTGTTCTTTTGCACCGACTAATGACCAATATGGGCCCCACTCATGCCGCCCCCCTTTATTTTTTCAGCGCTTTGTTTATGGCCAAAGGTGGGCATATAGAGGTTGTACTTTCACCTTTCTCAATTATGGAGAAAGTAGGTTTAGTGAGATGGTGATCCAAGGGATTTTCCTCTCTATCAAACTTTAATTCAACACCTACCTAGTCCATTAATGGCCCCCACCCACTTATAAGAATCTACCCAGCCAGCTTGTGTATTCACATTTGTTTGGGTAATTTTTTTTTATTAAAGTTCTTTTTTATTAATGTATTTTATATTGGGTTAAGTTAAAAGTGGTTATCCCATGTGGGGTGTTAGCATTACCATTGTATGCATGAACCTGTTGAATACACTTGTTATCCTTTGGATATATTCCTTGCCTTAAAGGTTGATGGATGTCATTGCTCATTTAAACTCACTTGAACAAATTTTATAGTCACAATTTTTTTGGGATTTGCTCACAGTGTTTATACATGTTTCTAGTTTCTTTCTTGTGGCACTTGGTTTTCTTTCTGTGAATTTCTTTTATTTTTTTTTGGTTTGTTCTTTGTGGGCATTGGATTAGTTTCATGCCTCGTGAGAGGGGAAAATCGTGTTGTGATGTTGGGAGCTTTACGAGGTTCAGGGGTCGTCGTCGTTGTTCCTCTCCTCTTCCTAGGGTGGTTGTTAGTGCTTTTATGTGTCCCCATCACTCTTCCATGGATACCAGTTCTTCTATCCCAATCGTCACTGATAAGGTTAAGGTTATGTGCACCATTCCTTCCACTGGCCCTATCCATACTCAACACTCTTGTCTGGTAGGGGGCAATCCAAACACGCAGACAAAGGAGCTTCCTAAAGTGGGGTTTATCGATAATCAGCGTCAACTAATCCTTGCATTACAGCAAGACAACGCAGAGCAAAAATTCAAACAGGAACTCATGACGCAAAAGATTGAATGGTTGTTGGATTCAGGCTCAGCTGACTCGAGTCAAAGGCGCAGGCAAGAGAATCTACTTCAACCCTAAGAGGTCAGGTTTTTCCAAGCAAGCTTCTCCCAATAGCTCAGATAGCAAATAAGTTTTGTTATTGTCTTGTTTTTATACTCATATATGTCTTTGTATCGCTAGTCAAAGCTATTGTTCTTTAGTTTTGCTTGTTCATAATCTTGTACTCTTAATTACATTCCCAATTCTGTTATGTTGTCTTTCTTAGTTTTTTGGACATATTTTTCAACTCCTATAGACCTGGTGAAGAGGTTGGTTTCCTTTGTTGGCAACCTCTGCACCAAGGTCACTGGCTTATGATGTAATTTCTGATTTTGAAAGGTAATACAAGAATCTAGCTTACAAAAAAAAAAAGGTCAAAAGTGGATATCCCCTGGATAAAAGGTGAAACTATAACTGGATATAGTATCATGTTTTTATGCATAGAGTTAAATTTAGGTGGATATTTGAGATCACATTATTTTTAGCTAACCTTAACGATGATGGAAAACAATGAATATTGGGTATTTTAGGGATATTATAGGGGTTGAAACCATTCTTTTGGTCCTAGAGAGAGACCTTGAACTACTTTGATTGGCTAAAAATTCATCTTCCTTGGATGTAAGGAAATAGGTTAACGGTCCAAGACCTAGAGGCGTTTGGTAAGGGTGAAAGTCTACCCCCTTATGGACAACCAGTGGGTCATCTTCGGTAACATGATTTTCCTTGAATAATGGTGATGAGTCGACTCACATTCGTGAACGATAATTAGTAATAGTTATCCTCATTGATATCCTCATTGTCGATTAACAATTGAGTTATGATAGGTTTGCCACTTTTGAAAAAAAAAAAAAAAGTTAAAATGGACAAATTCAACTATTTTTTAATTTAAAATTCTTCTTTAGAATTATAGGAATTTTGTCCAAATTTATAATTCCATTCAAGTGATGAAACTTTAACTGCAAAACTTGATTTTGAGGGAAAAAATAAACTCACCCAAAAAAAAATGAATTTATACACTTTTTAATTAGTCATTATCATAATGATTTTAAATAAATTTAACTAAATTATTTATTTTATATTAACTTAAAATAAATTTGTAAAATATAAAAATTCTTACATTTCACAAAGTTTATCCAATAGAGATGATTCACAATGACCATAATTGTTTTTAAAACATATTATTGAATTGAATATGCAAAGTATACGTATTTTTCTTCTTCTTAGTTCTACGAGTTGTGTAATATGTTTCTCAAAATAGTGTAATGTGAAATAAGAATTAATGTGAAATTATGATTTTTATTTTGTATTAATATTATAAATATAGAAATTAATGTGATATTGGGCATAATAAAATAAACTATAACTTAGGTGTATTTCATTCATAAATTCAAATATCAATAATATATAATAAATAAAGCTCGATAAGGGGTAGAGGATTGTAATAGATTTTGTGGACATTAAGAAATCAATTTCGTTTGAGGATTAAGAGAAACCATAAATAATTAAGTTTAAGTGCTTGCTTATTATCAACGACTTAAGTTCATGATTCAAGGTAGATTAGAAACTTAGTAGTCATTGCATATTCCATAATCATCATAAGGTATATACATAACGTCTCCACTCCGTCTAATTGTAAATTAGCAAGGCTAATCTCTAGAATTCAATTGGAGGTAATGCGGTTTGACTTGATTGAGTTTTTATGTGTCTTAAGAGCTATAAATCATCAAGCAAATAAGTGAGTTAATGAACCCTCTCACATGGAGGCTAGGAAACTTAGGCTAAAAGGTGGGATAATTTCATCATTTATCCCTCAATTACAATTTATGATGTTTAACCCAAAGTTTTCCATGCACTCAACGTCCATTGTCAAGTGGCATCATGAATTCAATATGGAAGGATGAGATATAAGGCAGATTAATTCCCTAGTATGTTGCCACACTCTGAGCTTGATAGTGGGCAGTCTCACATACCATTTTGTATGTTGGTGATGGATATAGGTGGGATAATTTTTTAGGCAAGCCTAGTTGCTCCATTCTCGGGTTCAAATTATGCAGTAGATTTCCCTCCTCGGAGACTTTGGGATAGACTCTGTAATTCAAGGAAGGTTCGCATTGGTGTTTGTAAGGTTTCTGAGGTAGGTCAATAGCAATTGTTAGAGAAATCATAGGTACTCATTTGTGTGTGAAAGGAACTAGAGGTTTTATTCTTTGTTTGCGAGTTTTTAGAGGTATCCACCTAGGTTTGTAGGGGATCAAAAGAATTCATAGATGTTTGCAAGGATTCAGTGGTGAGTAGAGTGGGACAATCCATGACAACCTAGAGAGAGTTGAAATTTCTTCAAGTTTTTTTATAGTTGAAATTAGGGAGAATGGAAAGTTATAACCATCATAAATGTTGCCCTATCTGTGAAATTATGGGTATTTGTCATGTCTCGAGGAGGCATGGGAGTATTTTGTTTGATAATCAAACATCCATCTTCAATGCAACCAGAAGAATGTTTTCTCATCGGGAAGCTCATAGTCACGAGTATGCAAAAATTCTTGAATTGGTAACATATAAAAACACCAAATAGAGAATCTAGCAGTAAAGTGCAAAGTGCTTTAGCAAATGATAACAAGTTTGGTTAAAAGCTCTCAATCAATAGTTTCATTTCAAAAGATCTCAATTGGCTCAGTTCCAAATGAAGGATAAGAGGAGGAATCAATACATCAAGATCCTGGGAAAATGGGCATGGAATGGATAGAACATGAAGCCAAGCCACCATTGGAGAATCCGAACGAAACACATAATGATAATTTATTTTCTTAATCTTAGATTTATTTATGTTTTGCAAAGTCTCTTTGATTTTAGGATCATTTTATAAGGTTTATATCAGTCTGTCTTTTTTTGTATTTCTTTGCAAAGGAAAAAACAATATTTATAACAATAAGCTTAATCATTGTTGAGAAGTTTTTTAAACAATTAACTAACGAGTAAGCAACCTTTCTTTTTACATTATCATACTGACCAATGAAACTGTAACATTTTTTTATACAAAATTTAACCATTCTAATAAATAAACAAAACTCTGTAAAAATAAGAATAAACACAAAACTTAGGTGTTGGCTAAACGTTATACCTTTTGGGTTTTTTGGCTGGAATCGGGCATTGTAAATTTGGACAAAATCGTTATTTTATGTTGTTTAAATTGTATTTTTGAATGCATAAATGGATTCAACATGTTGAAAAACCCCTAGGGCACTCTGATTATACAAACTTGGCCACTCAAACCTACAGATCCAACCAGTCATCACCAGATTTCGGGTAAAATCAAACGAAAAAAAATTACCAGAATACAACCAAAAGGTAGAACGTTTAGACTACTGCCAAAACTTAGAAAA
>SNQJ01S0040054.1:74537-86022 GCA_010110895.2 Picea sitchensis
TGTTGGTCCTCCACAGCTCCCTGGTCTTCGCCCTATGTTGCCTCGCCTTGTCCACACTGCGCGAAGTCCCTCTTCCTTTGTTGCAACCCTTTCCTTCTACCTGAATTAAATAACACCTCCTCGTCCTTGCGCTGCAAGATTCGCTGATCGGAGGTATGGCTTGAGGAATTTCCTTCATCGGCCCAATGATGGTGTCCGCCCTCATTTCTGAAGGTCATGTGATCTGTCTGAGATATGGTTGTCTTGTCTTCTGCTCCTCCATCTTGTCCTATGTCCACTTGCGTTGTCAACCCTTTTTGGAGGCTTTACGGGATACTCCTTTCAACTAATACTCCGTTGAGTCGCAAGCTGCCTTTCTCCAAACGGGCTCCCACGTTGGCTTCTTCATCCGCTTGGGCGTTGTTCCCTCTCAGGACGTGGAACATTTGGATCAAGTGGAAATGTCTCCGGAGTAATAAGATTTTGTCTATGACGTGCTGAAGTTGCCCATTGGCCACTCTAGTGTTCTGGTTTAAGGCTTGGATTAATAGCCTTGAGTCTCCAAGCACTATCAAATCTTGAATATTTAGGAGTAAAGCCTGGGTGAGTCCTTGCCAGAGGGCAAGGGCTTCCGCTTTGTTATTGGACTCGATGCCTAATCCCCAGGCATACCTGAGGATGATATTTCCATTGGGGTTGCTTATTATCCCTCCTCCCCCTGCCTCTCCCGGATTACCTTTTGAAGCTCCGTCAAAGGAAAGAATGTTGGAGTTCATTGAGTTTTTCCACTCTTCCAGGTTACTCTTATCCATTCTGAGCTCCCAGCTACAGGTTGAGGAGATTGAAGGATCCCTTGTTGAAATATTGTGGAGACCAAGGTGACTGATCCAACCCTCTTCTTCTTGTCCAAGGGGCCTCAGGTTTGAAGCCTTTATAAAGGAAGGAGCACTCTCACTAAAAAGAGCTTTGATTCTATTGGCTACCTGGGCTAGGGTTCTCTTCTCTTCTCTGAAAATTCGATTATTCCTTTCCAGCCAGATCTTCCAAAGGATGAACTTTGGAATTGCTCTCCAAAGCGTAGAGAGGTAACCTTGATTGGATGTCCTAAACGGACAAAGAGCCTGCCAGTTCGAGAGTAGAAGCTGGATTTCCTGCGGAAGGATAGGGGCCAAAGCCCCTAGCCCAAGGGCTAGCTGCCAAACCTCACTGGCAAAGGGGCAGGCCAACAACAAGTGATTTGTTGTTTCCTCTTCCTGACAACAAAGAGGGCATCTAGTGGGCCCTGCCCACCCCCTTTTCCTAAGTTTTTCTCCTGAAAGAACACCCTTTTGAGCCACTGTCCAAACAAACATATCAATTTTTGGGAGGGATTTCACTGTCCAAATTGCCTTCCATATTGCAGGATTTGGGAGAACTTGGGGAACTGAGACGAAATGGGAGTAACCCGCAGTTGTAGTATAAGGCCCTGCACGAAGGCCCCAACCTATCTTGTCTTTTCTTTTCTCACATAGGGGGGTTTTCCTTTGCAGCAAGTGCTTTAAGCTGCTCCATTCTTCTTCCAAGTCTTGGGGTAGGTTTGCAATTTCCCACCTGGACCAAGAGATATTTTCATCATTTCTCCAGGCCGAGATGTCCCACAGTTTGTGAAGATTGTTGATCTGCATCCAGTCTCTTAGACGCCTTAGATCTTGCCTTGTTGAGAGTGTTGGCTCACCTAGGACTGAGTCCTCCCAGATATTGATGTCTTTCCCATTTCCTGGCACCCAAGTGATTTGCGAAAGGAAGGTCGGCAACACCTTCTGACATAGGCTGAAGATTGGAGAGCCCTTTCCTAGCTTAGTTGGATTCCTTAGACAATTTTTCCTAGGTGCTCGAAAGTATTTTTTCCAGAGAGCTCTTTTGCTCCAATTGGATTTCCCTATGATTATTTTCCATAATATTTTTGCCCCAAGAGCCAAGTTTTGCGTCTGAAGGTCCTTTAACTGGAGACCCCCTTCTAGGAAAGGTTTTGAGATTTTCCCCCAATTGATAAGATGCAGCCTCCTTCCTGTTTGCTTTCCTCCTTCCCATAGAAATTGCCTGATCAACGCTTCTATTTTCTGTATTACAGATCTAGGTGTTAATAGGAGGGTGCTTTGGTATATTGGAATACTTGTTAGCATTGCTTTTACTAGAACTAGTTTGCCTGCTATGTTCAGCGAGTTAGCTCCCCATGAGTGGATTCTATTTTTTATTCTCTCTATCATATTATTCCAATGTGTAGCTTTTGGAGTGGCTTTGATGATGGGGACTCCCAAGTATTTAAACTCTTCCCAGCTGGTGCTTCCTTCTATTCCAAGGATTCTTGAGATTTCGTGCATTTCTCTTGGATTAATGTTCCACCCATAGATTTTACTCTTGGCCAAGCTGATCACGCTGCCTGAGATGTCTGTATAGATGCCTAGCTCCTTCTTGAACTTTTTAGCTGTTGTTGGGCTTGCACCTCCAAGAAGCAGTGTATCATCTGCGAATTGGGCATGATTAATGTCCTTTACCCCATTTGCAATTCGAAGTCCAGAGAGATTGAGCTGCCTTTGCCCATAATCTAGTTGGAGACTAAGGACAAAAGCTTGGAGAGCGTAGAGGAGAGGGGAAAGGGGGCAACCTTGTCGGAGACCTCTGGTTGCTTGGAATAACTTTGTGGCTCGTCCATTTACCAATGGTGCTATCCATGGCCCGGAGATGCAAGCTTTGATCCAATAAATGAAGGGGGGGGTGAAACCAAATCTCTCCATCACTTGGAACAGGAAAGTATGCCTTACCTTGTCGAACGCATTTGCTAAATCAAGCTTGACTATCATACCTTTGTCTTTCCGTCAGAGACTTGAGTGGAGTTCCTCTTGGACAGAGATGATATTATCCATTATGTGCCTTCCTTTAATAAAACCCCCTTGATTTTCTGGAATGATAGCAGGAAGAAAGTTTTTAAGTCTGTTCGCAATGATTTTGGTGAGGATTTTATAATTGGTATTGCATAGGGAGATAGGGTGGAACCTGTCAAAGCTGGACGCTCCTTTTTCCTTCAGGATCAGCGCTAAGAAGGATGAGTTTGTTCCTCCTCCGATTCTGGCACAGGATTGGGATTTCCTAATGAGTTTGGCCAGATCTGTCTTGATGATGTTCCAGCTATGCTGATAAAATCTGGCTGTGAAGTCGTCTGGTCCTGGAGCTTTGTCCGGATGCAGTTGATCTAGAGCCTCTTTGATTTCTTGATGATCTATTTCCTTGGTTAACTTGATATTAACATCTTCATGAACACTTACCTGTATCAATGCCAGAGGATAGAAAGCTGGATCGCTTGCATCTTGATGGGGCTCTGTGTAGACTGATTCGAAGGCTTGCACCGCTGCCTCTTTGATGCCCTCAAAGTCCGTTATGACCTGATCCTGAGTGTGGATTTCTGTTACCGATTTGAACTGCTTCCGGGCCTCCGCTTGCTTGTGAAAAAAATTGGTATTTTTATCCCCTGCTTCGAGCCAAAGACACCTCAACTTTTGTTGCCAATATCTTTCTTCTTCTCTGCATGCTTAGTGCCAAATCTTTTGCAGCTTTGCCTCCTGCTGCAAGTTTTCCTATGAAGGATCTGCATCTTCCATTTCTAGCTGAAGGACTTCTAACTGTCTTTGTGCTTCTTGGCGGTCTGAAATGGGATTTGGAAGGGTTTTGGCCCAGGCTTTTAAAGCTTTTTTTAACCTTCTGAGCTTTTCTTCCCAGACGAAGAAGGGGGAGCCTTTTACTGTACCATTCCAGATTTTGGCTACCAGGGCAGGGTAGCTTTTCTCTTGGATCCACCTTGGATTGAAGCGAAAGGGGATTGGACCCAGATTGTTGTCAGTATTCAAGCTTAGGGAGATTGGCTTGTGATCTGACACACTATGCATGAGAATAGTAGAGTCAGGGTTGAGTCCCAAAACTAGGAAGGAGCTTTGGACTAGGAATCTGTCCAGCCTAGCTGCAATATACCCTGGCCCCACCCTCTTATTTGACCAGGTGTATTTCCCTTTCACTGGCTTTATATCCTCCAACTCCCAGGTAGACATTAGATCCTCTACCCATTCCCTTGCTTGGTATCGAACTATTGAGCCTCCTTTTTTCTCATTCGTCGAGAGGGTTAGATTCAGGTCCCCCCCGAGGATGATGTTGTCCAGAACAGTTTGTTGTAGGAAATCCCTTTGGGTCTCCTAGCAAGATTTTTTGTCTTCTAGGAGGACGGGTACATAGAGGTTAAAGAGGCTTACCTGTCTCCATGTTTCCAAGTGAAGCAGGCTGGTGAAGATCCAATGTTTGTGCGCTTCATGCATGATTAGATCGTATTTTTTGGAGTTCCAGATCGTGCCTAGGCCTCCCAAAGCACCTCTGGCACTTTCTGCTATACCGCTACTGACGTTCCATCTTGCTTTGGCTTTTCTGAGGAAGTCTTGTCCTTCCATCTTGGTTTCTTGAATCAGTAGGATCTCGACATTGGAGGTTTTGATAATGTCTTTAAGTGCCTCTTCCTTGGTCGTACCTCCGAAACCTCTGCAATTCCAAGAAACAAATTTCATTGATTACCTGAGGGGGAGTTGTGGCCTCCTTGGAAAGCCTTGGTCTTCTTCCTAGTTTGTCTGACATTGATCAACTGTTTGATGGTTGGTTGCGATCCATTTAGGACATCTTTGTAAGTCTCCTTTTCTCGCTCCGCTATTTTGGTTTTCCTTCCTCTTCTTGGTTTTTTTGGAGTGAGATCATTGCTGCTATCTTCCTCACTGCTGCTTCCTGAGGAGATCTCGCCTTCCTCCAGCGCTAGAGCTTTCCCTGGCTCTTTGGGATCTTGAGCTTGTTCTTTTTCCTTCTCTTGCGTTGGGATTTCCACTAGATTCGGGCTTGATCTCTGCTATTCTGGCTCCCCTTCAGGGCTTTGCTGCGTCGCTACCTCTGTAGTTTCATTTATCCTTTCTGATTTGGTTTCCATACCACTAATCCTTGTTTCTTTGTTGGATCCAAGCTCTGCTTGGTGTGCCTGGGCCATCTTCTCCGATCTAGGACCTTTTGCCTTTGTGTGGGTTCTTACTCTCCCCACCTGTTGCCATCCATCGCTTGTGTCTTTAACCATGCAAGGTTCTTTGGGGCAGTTTCTCTGAAAATGACCGTATTCATGACATCCCCTGCATTTAAACGACAACTGTTCGTAGTCAAGTTTTTAGAAGTGTTGCCACTCTCCTACCTTCAGTTTGATTGCCTCTGGAAGCCCTACCTCTAGGTTCACTTCCACACAGATACGAGCACAGGAGTATTGATCTTTTGGATTTGCCTTATCTATGTAGTTTCCAAGGCCGTTACCGATTGCTTGAAGCGAGGAGTTGTTCCAACAGTGGATTGGAAGGTTTGGGAGTCTAACCCACACCGGGACTTCCTTGGGGACCTCTGATTCTGGATCAAAGCTCGGGTGCCAATGATTCAAGTAGATCCCTTGGGGACCCATGAAATAAGGCCCGTTTCTGAAAATCAAATCACGGTCTGCTTCTGAGATAAATTCGAAGATGTAATAACCTCTGACCACCGCATAACATGTAACGTTGCTCTGTATTAATGGTCTCCAGTTCCTTTGTATCGAGTTGTATGTGGTTTTGGTGGAGGACCAAAGCCCCATGAACTGTCCAACCAGCCCACGTTCCTCTAGGGAGACTGCAACTCGCATTGGTTGATCCGGAGGTAAGTCAATTTCAGGTATCGTCTCTAACCGTTTAACAAAGCTAGGCGGTGTTGTGGTCGTAGGTTTCTTGCCATGAGTGGTAAGGAGCTTGCGAAAGGCGTTGCTCTGAGAGGGAGGGGCACTTGGCTCCCCGCCCCCTGGGGCGGCCATGGTCGACCCTGAACGACCTCTGCGGAGAAGCCACAGCTAGGTCAAGAAAAAAGATTGTGACCAATGCCTCCTATGGATTGTTACTGGATCATGGGTGACTGCAACAAGAATCAGTACCACATTATTACATGAGTATGATACATTGTTGATACAAATCTATTTCATCGCCTGTGAGACACATTGTTAATAGATTGGGAGCCTGGATTTACTTTGATGGAGAAACTCAAGGGGGGGCCTTTGAGGGGCCTCTGATTTGTGAAGAAATGGGTATTGTGCATCTGTCGACACTCATGGGATAGAATTTAAAGCAAGTTTGGGAAGGGGTTCTAAAAAATATGTAGAGGTTATGTCTTTGAAGCTCTCTCTTATACTAGTTGCAGAAAAAGGAGCACATAAAATTCAGATATTTGGGGATTCGCGGGTGGTGATAAAATGGATGGAGGGCACATATTCTTGTGAAAATTTCCTTTTGCACCCTATATTGGATGAAATTTCCACTATTAAATCAGTTTTTATTTCTATCTCACTTCATCATATTTTCAAAGAAAGGAATGATCAGGAAGATGGATTATCAAAAGAAGGTTTGATGTTGGATCCGGGAAGCTGGAAGATTTGGGAGGAGGTGGATGGCATTGCCTCAAAATATGTTCATTGATCTTTTTATTAGTTGTGACTTTCTAGCCTAACAGATGTATATCTTCTTCTATGTCAGTGGATCTAGTTTTCGTTTTTTGGAGCCTATAATTTGTAATAATCTAAATTGTTTTTACACTTGGACTTTTGTTGGATTATAAAGATCACTTATAAGATATGTTTAGAGCAAAACTCCCTTTTTCCTTTAAGGGGATGAAAGTAGTTATGAGTCTTTTTTGGAGTTGTATAGGGCTTGGATTGTTTAGATTATGTGAACAAGTAAGAATCTGGGATTTCAAGAGAGACAAGGATCCTTTATATGTAAACTTATGAAATGTTGTATAACATCTACATAATGTAATTTCTTACTTTTTTAATGAAATTACGAATTTTTTTCCACCTAAACAAAAGGAATTACCATCACAATTCAGTTTATTATTTTTCAAAAACATAGAATTAAATTATAATTTCGAAATATTGCAAAATAATATTATTTTTATTATGACTTTGATTTGAGTTTAAATTTTTTACCAACGAAATGACCTAAAGAAATCTGCTTGGATGAGAACTATAGTCACATGCCTACAACATGAACTAATAAACTATTCGTGAATCAAAATTTCAAAGAAATGAATAGATTTGAAGGATGACCATAGGCATTGGTATTCCCTGCGTCGGTGCATCGTTTCCTAAACTTGTGCGCACCACTTGAATAGTTCGACGCTTTCACGACCAATGCACCGACGAAAGCTGTTCATAAAACCGACCGATGGAGACCTAAATAATAGAATCTCTTACATCTACATACAAACACAACGAAAACTATGAATATCAAATCTTTAAGAAATTCCAATATCTAAAACACTATATTCAAATATAAGAGTGCAAAAAGTACGTCGATTTAATTAATTCCAGAAAAACTGCAATTAGAGCTTCAAAATAAAAAAAGATCCACTTGCAGCAGCCAAACCCTAAAAATGCTCTGAAAACTCTGATAAAAAGAGGAAGGAAGCTACATAAGTATCAAGGTCGACCGAGGATTTTTTTCTTTTAGCAAATCAAAGTCGACAAAGGATATTTCTTCCAAAAGCAATCAAGTTTAATCAATCTACCGATCAAGGAAAAATAAAACGTGGAAAAAACTAGATAATTTTATATCAACTTACGTCAGCAAAACATTAAAAAAATCCGTTGGGAATTCTGCTCTGTTGTTGACCCTGGCCAGGACATAAATCAATAAATTGTCCGAAAACTCATCAAAATTACGCCACCGGGTGCACTAGTGGGTTCTCATGGAAACCCTTTCCCATTCATTTCCTCTCCAGTCATCATTTTTCGTCGTTTACGCATACATTTCTCCCTCGCATCACAAACAACAAAAGGATAATATCTCGATCTAGTGCACATCCTCACAGATCACAAAAGAAAATTGACTACAGTAAGCACCAGTGCAGTGCACACCAAACCCTCCTTTCCTAGTAAATTATATTCTCCTCTGACATCTCTGAGCAATTTTTGCAACTCACAAAATTCCTGAATAACGACGAACATTACCTTGAGTCACACAGGCATACTTTAAGCCACCTATTATAATTGATGTGATTCAATCAGTACATTTAGATCTTGAAATATCCCTCATGGAACCCAATCTTTGTCAATCGCAATGTGTTCTGCCATAACCCTGTTAACTCAAGTTACATTTGATAAGAATTCATGTGAATGCATGCTAGCTGCCATGATATTCGATTTTACTACTATATAATTCTATTGCTCACTTTGTTCATCCATCAAAACAAAATTGCATCTTGAAAAATGGTTTGGGTGGTGTAATAACGATAGGAAGGAAATAGAATCTATTGATCACAGGGGGAAAGCTATCAACTTTTCATACTGTGCATCATCGTTCCATAGTTACATAGCAACTCAATCAAATGGATCTTTCTTCAGAAACACGCATTCCCCTCGATCTCCCCAATCTAAATTAGTTGTTTTCCCATTGAGCAATTTGAGGAGCTTAGTCAAAGAGGAGCGATGCAATTTGGGTTGGGGTACCTGCTTCCAATTGATCTACATAAGGTGCATGTTTAAGATAAAATAATATTTTGGAAATATAAATCTACACTTTTTATATGAGTCATCATATATGAATAATAAATTATTATTATGTGAAATCTCGTGTCTTTTTCCCACAGACAGATGGAAGCTTGCATGCAATGTCTTTGTCCCACCGACAGTTGGAAGCTTCCATGCAATGAATGTTATAGAAGTGGACGATGGCTAAGCCATTGATGCACTCAGTCATTTACAATGGAAACCGATCCTCTTATCGGGTTCTTAGTGATGTATTTTGGGTGATCATTTAGATCTTCAATGCCCTCCTTCCTTCCGGTGCTTCTGGCTTCTGTATTTTGCATTATTCATAACCACTATCATCTAATGGTATAGTAATGTATCAGTGTATTATCATGTACTGGTACAGTTATGTATCGGGGATCCCATATTTGAATTAAATGACATCAATCCTATTACAAGTTAATTAGATAGGGATAAAGTAGCTGGAAGATCTAATATGGTTGCAGAGGTGCCAAGCATCGCATGAATTTCTAAGGGAAATACAATGGAAGGAGCCAATGCATACTAGTATTTGGTATTTTATCTACGATAACCATGTATATTGGCAGGAAAGGTGGTGGTTCAGTTATGGTGGATATGTTCAGCGTAGATGAAATACAGTGGAACATAAAGAGATTCAGAAGTGTAAAACTGTAGGCGTGAGTTGTGATTGAGGGTGTCACTCAGGCAGAGAGGGATATGAGCAGATAATCATTGGGAAACAAACATGTGTTGGAGGAATACCTTAAAGCGTTTATGGTTTTAGTTGTACGCCTTCTGTTTTCGTTGATTGGTGGCAAGCTGACCCCCCTCTCTTGAAGCACAGCTTCTTCACCCCTGTGTCTATCTCAATAAACAAATGTCCTGGTGGGTTGTTGTGTAACCTTTTGATGGCCCTGGTCTGTGAATTATCAATAGGACTTGTTCATCTCCAGCCGCATCCAACGATCTACCAGCAATCATATGAGCAAGCCCCGCTCGACCAATAGGAGAGGAACAAAGTTGACCAATGGGAGAGGAAATTATGCCACTTATGCAAGAACTACAGATAAAGGCAAGTGTTTAGCATGAAATAAACACCTTCTTCTCCAAGTGTTTTTATACCAAATCCTTCGCCCAATTTCTATCAAGATTTTTCTCAAATTAGTCCACAAGAAAGGAAAGAGTTTATATAGTTCCACCGAGACTAGAATTGATGAGTTCACAAAAGTAAGGGAAGAGGTGAGAGAGCCAAGCCATCCTTCCTCGCCCTCCTTATGTCAGGGTTGACCTTGATGGGACCTTCGAGCTTCACTTGGTAAGACCTAGACCGTCTTCCTGGGATGGGACTTAGAATTCCTTAACAGATTAGAATGACCCTTCTCCCCGCTCAGATTTCCATCTATCGCACAGATCCATTTTGAACAGCTCAATGTAAAAGAAAAAGGAGGATTTGGGGTGGGCCAGAAGAGGAAGACAAACTGCTTTGAGCTAATGCTTACTTCCCAGAGGATGTTCCTGGCCCTGTGGAGGTTGAGAATTTGTTATTTCTTTACATATGTAATTACGCAAATGGTTGTAGCAGCAAAAGAATTGTACCTATGTTTTTGTAACGGATTTGTACTCAGCCACAGGAAAGGAAGGCAAGTGTAGCGTAATTACATATATGATCTCTATTTCTTTGTATGGATAGAGTGGTGCTTCTAAATGGTAAATATTTGGTCTAAATTGTATAATAGAGAGTTTACCACTACCAAATGCACTCATGAGAAGGAGAAAGAAAAGGAAGCCTCTCGATCTGAGCGTCAAAGCCTCTCAACTTGAGCATACCTAAGCGTCTTGAGTCGGAGAAAGCCTCAAACATTGAAGGAATCTTCTCAATTTGATCCTCCAACTGAATAATATAAATTTGATTTACTCCTCCGGCTGAGTAATATGAATCTAAATACAGAAGATGATATAGCGTGGATGATCAGGATCAAGATTCAGACTTAGAGTGTGCGGATGTTGATTTCGAAGGTGAGTTTCTTCCAATTAAGAAATGGTTTTATTTATAATTTTGTGCATAGGCGGTGGTCGTGACATGGGTTTGTTAAGGTCATCTTGTGAAGGGGGCGTTGGATACACGGTGGCCGCATTTGTCAGAATAGACCCTGACATATAGATGGCGGTTGCATCTGTGAAAATAGAACCTGACATTGAAGTGAATCAAGTATTAACGTTGTATAGACATGGCCGCATTTGTGAGAATATACCATGACATTGAAATGAATAAGTATTAATGCATTGACACGAGAGGTCATCAACAAAGAAGGTTAAAACTTAGGTTATAATGAAGAATCACATTGTCTTGGTTGTAAGATCAATGAAAAAAAACTTAGGTTATCTACGGTTAGCCTAGTAGTAAGACTATGAGCTAGGCAATAAGACTTCAATATGCCTAGCCAATAGGATGCTTGAGAAAATAAATTTAAATATTAAAAATAAATAAATAAATTCCTCCCTATGTACAAGTTTGGATTGTGAAAAAAATATTTTGCAGTCAAACCAAACTAATTGAAATTCAACGCGATATCGAATGTTAGAGTCCCTACTTGCCTTCAGCAGGGACAAATAATAGTTTGATAATTTTAATAAATTTAGTAAATTGTTTAGTTGATTTGATTTCTTGGTAAAATATGATTTGTAAAGAGGTTGTTAGATCTATTTTCACGAAGTTATACAAAGTTATTAACCAGTATTACTAGCACAACTGCATTATTAAAGTGGTTGATATACGTCGATAGGCATCATTTTCTACGTTTAAAAGAAAAACCATAATCTTTTCCACTTTTAAAAGAAAAACTCTAATCTTTTCCACTTTCAAAAGAAAAATCCTAATCTTTTTATTTTCTAAAAAAA
>SNQJ01S0040055.1:23772-52293 GCA_010110895.2 Picea sitchensis
ATGGCTTTTATCTTTTACCAGCTGATTTTACCCCCTGGGCCTTTAGCCCCTTCTTCCCACAAGACAATATGTACCCTGGATGGTCATCCTAATGGCTAGACTAGGGGAATGGGATGGACGAGCGGGGTTTTAAGATGTAAGAGTGATAATATGAGGGGAGCGGACGATGATTCTGCAAACCCCCTTTGGTGGCTAACCAAAAACCATGAATACCAACTTGCTAAGCTACCCCACCAGTCACCCTAACAGTGGTCAAGTGGATTAGTGTAAGATCCAAGCAGTTATCTGAAATGAAAGAGATCTAATGCATACATAAGAAGGTTATAACGATCAAATATGACACATACCATGATACCTCGGACCGATTACCTCATGGAGCAAGAGCCTTTTCTGATGCAAGCCCAGGCCGGTAGTGATGGAGGCTGGTACTGCTGGCAGGACAAGTCTGGCTGAGAAGAAGAAAAGATGGGCCCTCAAGGGCCATGCTCAAGTCAATCTGCTCTCATACTCCATGTCTAGGACCATGTGGGCCTCGAGACATGATCTCCTAGTTATCCCTAGATATCGGGGATAACAAGGCCCACTCACGTTGTATTTTGTATGTCCTAATATATGGAGTTAGTAATAATTACTTTACTTTGATATATAATTACTTTTTTAATATATTTAAAAAAACAAATATTTTGATATATCTTCATATATTTTATAATATTGTTATATTATAAAATATTTTAATATATTAAAAATTATATATTGGTTTGAATTTGTTCTGTTTCAATCTACCATAACTTCAATTAATAGATCACTAAAAATACATTAATATATTACAAAAATAGTAGTGAATTTCATAATTTTAACGCATTAAATCAATATAGATTCATCTTAACCCCTCATCTATCAAGAGTAGAGGGATCAAATCTCAAGGTGAAAAACAAATTTATAGTGAAAAACTTGAGGAAATGTTAAAGATTCAATCTCTCAGATCCATGGTTAAGATGGGTCTATGTTAGAATATTTTCAAAGTACTAAATTGTAAAGTTATAGACTAGCAACAATCATAGGGCATATATTTAGCACATTAATAATGTTGTTTTCTATATAAGTCTATAAAAGTATAGAGACACATTAATATTATTAATGTGATTGTTTCTAATAGCTTCTAGCATAAAGAGATCTTCCAACAATTAAATCATATATTTATATAAATAAATTTAACAAAAAAAACTTTATTATTGATAAAGTTTATATTAATAAAATTTTATTAATATTAACATAAATATTATGCTATAATTTTATGTTATATTAAAAGTATATTATCTTAATTTATATTGGTGTTTGTATTAACTTATAACAATATAATTTATGTTTTAACTTACATTTATAGAGAACTTTGTTATTAAATTTTAATCAATAAAGTTAGATTAAATATTGTATTATAATATTCAAACATTTATAATTTTTTATATCCATTATAATATTAAATTAAAAAAAATAGAGTTATATTATAATATTAATATATTATATTATTACTTATAATAATATTAAAAACAAAATGTTAATAATTTTGATATATTATATGAATATTAATATATTATATTAACATTATATAATAAATCTTTTACATAACTTTATTATTAATAAAGTTTATATTAATAAAATCAAATTAATATTAGTTTGATTTTAGCTAATCTTTATGGAATTATTTTGGAAAAGAAGATTATTCTTTGCCTAGAAAGTCACGGTAAAAGAGCGAAAGACCATGTCTGGTTTAGGAGATATCATTCAACTGTCGACCATCTTGTTACCTTTAGGATCATTGCACAAGAGTTACACAATACTAAAACCATTCTTTTTTGTTGTTTTGTTGACATTATAAAAGATTTTGGCATAGTTCTTAGGAAAAACCTTTAGAATAGGTTGGAAGAGATAAAAGTGCCTCTCAAGTTGAGGGGTGCTGCAATAAAGATGTATGAGAACATTATTTTTATGTTTAAAAACACTGAGGGTTGGTCAAAAGAGATTAATTGCAATATTGGAGTCAACCAAGGTTGTCCCTTATCCCCTCCCCTCCCCTTTTTGACATATACATTGACAAGTTAAAATATTGCTTGGAAAAAACATGGTGTGTCGTCCCTACTCTCACTAGTATAGTCATAAATCTTCTTCTTTATGCTGATTATATCGTTCTTATGGAAAATATTCCCCATGATCTTGAAAACCAACTAAGAATCCCCAAGGATTTTTCCTCCAATATGGGTATGATTGTTAATACTGATAAGACTAAGGTCATGATTACTAAATCCAATACGATCACTTATGATACCTTCATAAATGACAACAACAAATTTGAGGAAGTGACCTCATACAAATATCTTGGAATTGATATTCACCACAAGCTCAATTGGAATTATAACATTGAGATAACGATTATTGGGGGATGGAAAGCTTATTATCTTCTTCAAAACAATTGTAAATCAATTGATCTTTGGATTTGGGATAAGAAGAAGCTCATCTTTGAGACTCTTGTTACACTTGTTATTATTTATGGATGTCAAGTCTCGGGCTGTCATATCTCTCATGAATCTTGGAGAAAGATAGAGCAAATATAAATAATTTTATAACCTATAATCTCAAATTTAAAGGAAATACTCCCTATCCCAGACTCTTCTTAGAAACAAGCCTCTCCCCCATTGAGAGAATGACTATGACTATATGCCTAATGTATAAGAACAAGTTAAAAAACATGGAAAACAAGAGGCTTCCTAAAATTTCTTCAAAATCAAGTCATAACCACCATCGAGTCAAGCAAGGATGGAATAAAGATGATCGGTCCTAGATAAACTATTGGGGAATCATGGAAGACACCATTTTGCAAAATAAAGATATTATTAAAAAATTCGTCATATAAAAATTTAAGGAGAAAATGTGGCGTGATAAAGAGTTAGAGGAAAAAAGAAAATTAAGGTATTATAAGGATGTAATCAACCCTATTATATAATATCAAAATTATCTATCTGTTTTTCCAAGTGTAAAGAAAAAAATAAGTATTGCTATGATTAAAACAAATTCTCATGAGCTCCATAGTGAAACTGGGGGTTGGTCAATTCCTAAAATGCCATGGGATGAAAAAGTGTCACCTTTGTGACACTAAGAAGGTTGGATATGAAGAACAATTTCTCTTAGATTGTCCAACCTATACCCATATTAGATGTTATTTTCAAAATATTTGTCACACTACCAACCTTCCTAACCTCTTAACTCAACAAAAATATGGTGATCTTGGAAAGCTTCTCTTAATGCTTTTCAAGCAAATAAACAAAATTATAAAGAATCACAAGTAATCACTTACCCTCTTAAGGACTGATAGACCTATTCGATCATAGTGTAAATTAATCATCATCATCATCAACATAAATATTATATTTTAATATACAACCTAAGCGGACCTACTGATTAAGAACATGTGTCTCCTCTTAAGAGATCACAAGTTCAAATGCAGAGGGGGTTAGGGTATGTATATCTCCATAGACTTTACCAGTCAAATCACAAGGTGGAGGGGGTCAATTGTCCCACAAACATGGGGTTCTCATACACCAATTTGGTGTCTTTCTTGGACGCGACCTTAAAAGTAGATTATTATTATTATTATAAATAAAATTTGGTCTCATTAACCACCACCATTATAATCATATTAACTTATACTAGTATAGATCCATCTTAAATCCATATTTATCAAGACACCCCCTTTCTTGGGAGGTTACATGGGGTCGAGCTAAGGGGTTAAGAGCAGTATGGTTTTTTATCAATCCGGGTTATTGGATTAGGGTTTTGGATGCTAAGGATTCCTATATATATATATATATATATATATATTGTATTGTATTGTAAACAATGTATGGCAAAATGAATATAGAATATGTTGGTTTTCATAGTTTGGGTTCCGAGGGGAAAAATATCTGTGTATGTGTGTATTTACCATTGTATGTTTTTTGATCTCTTTGCAGTATTTATTTATTTGACCAATATCTTTCCTCTCCAACAATCATTTACTATTTTTCTTCCTTAAATTTAAGCCACGTAACACTCTTTTCCAATGTATAAGTGCTCTATTTTCCAACATATAAGCTTCATTCACGTTTCAAAACCTCTTACACATTGTTTTCCAAAAAAACTTATCTAACATATATATGGAGTTTCATTTTATGCATATCTTTGAATTATATGATATATTCTTAGTTGCATTTTATTATTTTAATGTTTTTTTATTGTGACGAGAGGAGCTCTACATGAGTTCTAAATCCAAGTATGAGAGATATGTTCATGTAACACAACTTATTAAAATAATAATAATACCAAAATATAATAAAAAAATATGTGGATACCATTGAATCTAGTTTAATACTATTAATTACCTCATTCTTATTCTTAACATTGATTATCTCATATCAACCCTTCTTATTCTTTTGTTTCTTTCTAATTTATCAACAAATCTTCACTTCTAATTTTTTTTATACAAAAGTATGTTAATATGTATCTTCTAATCATAAAGGATAATTTATTTATTTGACCTACAGAGGTATACATATCTTACCCCTCCCTAGATTTGAACTTGTGACCTCTTAGGAGGAAACACATGTTCTTAAACATTAGGCCCGTATATATATACTTACATTGAATGCATAACAATCTCTTTGTGTGTATATATATGGAGGTCCTAATATATTGAGTTAGTAATAATTAGTTTACTTGTTTTTTTTTTGTAAGTGAGCTTAAGAACTTGTATTAATAAAGGGGGTTTATGATATAAAAAGGGGGAACTCCCTGGTCTGCCAAAAAGGAAACCAGGTCAGAGGTTCCCGAGTTGTGTTTTATGTAATAGGCAAGGGATAGGACTGGATTGCCACCATGGGAAACCAACCTAGTCCTACCATATCCAGTTTTTGACAGTATAAGAACAACATACATGAAAAAGATAACCAAAATAATAGTAACAGAGGATGAGATTGACACAGTACTGACCCAACTGACTTGGCAATAGACTAACCAAACACTACTCCAGGATGATGCTATGTTTCTTTCCTTCATTCGCCTGGCCCTTTTTCTCCTCATTTTGGGGGATCGTCTGAGTCTTTCTCATATGTGTTGGCTCTCCTTTCCCGTCAGCTGGCATGGTGTCCATGTGATGGACGTATCACAGGTAGAGGTAGAATTGAGCAGCCAACCGCTCTATCCTATCTTTCTGGTCTGTCTCGACCTTAGTTAGCGGTTTGGTGATGGTTTATAGGCTGTTGAGGTGCCTCAAAGCTTCGTTCAACAGTTTTGTGTGTTCCTTTTTGTTCTCCCATCTGGCGTCTTCCCTCTCTGAGATCACTTTGTCAATCAACATATTTGTTTTCCATCCCATCTCCACCATTTTTTGGTAGAGGGTTTCCCTAGGCTGCGTGGCTCTTGGGTCAGTTACCCAGTTCGCTTCTTGAGCCATAGCATCCCATGTTTTTCCCTTGCACTTTTCGGTGATTGCCTTCTCCAGCCGAGTGATCATTTCCTTTCCTTTCATTTTCTTCATACGGACCACCCTGTGTGGCCTATGGCTACTCCTTTGCTGCGTTCTCAACCTGTTTCAGTCTACCCGAGGGTTCCTCCTTTCCTTTCCCTTGTGTCTTTTGGTAACCTCTACAATTGCGCTCTTCTATTTGTCTCTCTTCCTGTTGTTTATTCTCTTATTGAAATTTCCCTGCTGCAGGATCGTCCTTCCAATCATGGTGTGCCCGTAGAGGTGAAACTTCCCTGTCTTTTTCCCCGTCATGGTATGTATGATCATGATGACTTGACCATTATTCTTGTACTGGCCCTTGCCCCTGCTCTCTCGATATCCTACTGGACAACTCCCTGTACTTGTTCCTTAGCATGGTGGATCGATACTGGTCCGTGTCAATCCCTCTTGCCTTACATCATTAGATGGTTGTTGTTTTCTGTTGATACTTTCCCACGAGATTTCCCCGCAAATCTTACTATTGACACGACCTTGTTGTCGTACCCTCGTCTGTTGTATAATTTGATCTAGCATTGTTATTGGTAGGTGAGTGTTGAGCAGTAATATCTTGATATGACCTTCCTTGCAATAATTACTTTACTTTGGTATATAATTACTTTTTTATTATATTTTAAAAAATGAAATATTTTAATATATTAAAAATTATATATTTGTTTGAATTTATTATGTTTCAATGTTTCCTAGGTTCAATTAATAGATTACTAAAACAATATAATGATTACATAATATATTCTAAAATACATTATTATTAACATAAATATTATATTATGTTATGTTTGTAGTAACTTATAACAATATAATATATGTTTTAACTTACATGAAGAAAGTTAAGTTTACATAGAACTTTGTTATTAACATTAAGTTTACACATAACTTTGTTATTAATTATTAATTAATAAAGATATATTAATTATCTTAGTGGACATCATCAATATTAATTTAAATATTTTGTTATAATATTCCAACATTTATAAATTTTATATCAATTAGAATATTAAATTTAAAAAATATAATTGAATCTGCAAGGAAAATCACTGAAGAATGGAAAGAGGGTGAGAAGGAATTGAGAAAATCACTTGGAAAGGAGGGGGAATACAAAGTTGTGATTTCTAAAGCAAGCAAACAATTGCAGGAAATCGAGGAAAGATTCAATATCGAAATTTCTACGAAATAAAAGGTGTGTAGAGCATTGAATATTGATAAAAAGTCTCTGGAGGCTATGGTTTTACACTTGAAAAATCAAATTGAAGTGATATCTGCAGAATTAGAGGCAACCAGTAATGCCAAGATATTGGAAAACGATAAGATTTTAACACAGATTGTAGCGGAAAAAAATGAGACTGTCAAGATCACTGGAAGTAGCCAAATGACACAGGAGGCCAAAGGAGAACCTTTTGAGTAGTCTTGAAGAGATTAAAAAAAGCTTCAGTTGATGGCTAGTGATAAAGGATCACCGAGCAAGACAAATAGAGAGCTAAGGACTAAAATAGAGTCTTTGAAGGCCCAGTTGGTATCAGAAACTGAATCAGCAAGGAAAATGAATGAAGAATGCAAGGAGGTCGAGAACGTAGGAAAGAGAAAGATTCAATACCAAAATTTCTGCGAAGGAAAGAGAACGTAGAGAATTCGATCTTGATAAAATGAGAAAAATGAAATTCAAGTGATATCTGCTGAATTAGAGGCAACCAATAAAGATGAGAAATTGGACAGGAATGTGCTTTTATCATAGATTTTAGCAGCCAAAAATGATACTGCTGAGATCACTAGATGTAACCAAATGGCACAGGAAGCTTGGAATGCATAGAAAGAGAACCTGTTGAGTAGACTTTTAGAGCTACAAACAAACCTTGTGTTGATGGCTAGCAAAAAAGGGTCATTGAGTGAAAGTTGAATGAGTATAATGACAAGCTGGTTATATGAAACATAAGGTGAAAACAATAAATAAAGAAGAAGAAAACCCAAAAATGATTGAGAGTGAATGTTACAATCGATTCTGTATTGATTATTTAAATACTATTCAATTTACAGTTTTACGGTTAACTGCAAAGACCGTTTCACTAACTAATTTGTTTCACCAGATTACAACTCTTAACACTCCCTCTTAATATCGAGGATTACATTATTAATAATACCTAAAATTTGACATTGAAATTGAAAAACATCTCTTCCCAAAAGTTTAATGAAGATGTCAACTAGCTGAGATTTAGAACTATTGGTCCTAAAGTCTGCACCTGACTACTAAAGGAAAAGCTAGGCCACCTATTAGTTTAGAATGATTGTTTCTTTTGTTTTTGTGTTGGTTGGTCAGAGGGTTGTTCTATCAAGACAAAAGGATGGTTGGGTTGGAGGAATGATAGGGATGAGGGTTCTCCTTGGGTGGTGGTACACTAATGACAGACCAGTGAAATAATAGAAAAACAGGGGAAACAACAAACTACTCAATGAATAATCTGGTGCAAGAAGTTTAATACTTAAAATATTATTTCAAGACATTAAACATGTATCAAAAACACAGTTACTCTGATAGGTTGCAAATAAAACAAATCTTAACCAAAGAATTATCTGTTTGAAAGGTTGCATATCAATGAAAACAAATTATACAATAGCTGAAAGGAAATGAAATGTATGTTGCACAAACCAAAAACTGCATTCAAGATAAGAATAAAAACACATAAATATTTGAACGAAATAATGTCATCAAGAGTATGTTCATCGGGTAGAGGGCTTTAATCCATGCATAGAATGGGTCCAACCAGTCTAATGCATTGCTATTCTTTCCCAAAAATCTGATCCTTACAATATCCAAAAACTAACTATTTAAAAGAGTTGTAGAGGCTCTCGTCCTTAGAGGACTGAGACCTAAATTTAGGTAACTATTTGTAGAAATAATTATGAAATTCACTAATACACTGGACTTAATCAACAATAGTGGTTCTTATCACACACAGAAGACCACTCCTGTATCTAATCTAAGAAATGATGGAATTAATCAACTAAAAACTACTACTGAAACTGATGCATGTGCTGGAGTGATCCAGATTTTATGAGAAGAACTAAATGAATACAGATTATTAACATGTTATTAACACAAATAACAAAGATGCAATAGAACTGGTTTTCTATTCAATAAGGAAATAAGATGAAACTGTAAAATGTAGCGGAAACAAGCTTCCTAGAATGGTGGCGGCTTATCTCTGAGAAGAGATGTGATGGTTGTGCTAATTCACAATAACATGATTACAATGAGGCTCTGAAGAAATTTTTACAATAAACATGAATTACAAAAACCCTAGACATCCAAAAATCTAACCCTAGGAGATGAAACGCCAAAATTCATGTGGGCCTCGTAAGTTAGTATATCAACTTCCCGGGGTCGTAACTTTTGCATACGGTCTCCATTTTAAGCGTATGATAACCTGTTGCAAAGATATTTTCAAGGAGATTAATTTTGGGGAAAATAGTGATTGAATTAAGGTATTGCTCACATTTTCCCCAAAAAAACATCGTTTAGGGCCTCAAAACGGCTCCGGAAGTGAAAAACTGCTAAAAATAGTAAATTACCAAAATTGCCAGAAAATTGTTTTGAACCAGTTGGAAAAGGTGGGTGGTCACCGGTATCCACCTGGATCAATCCTCCCCCCTTAGGAAGAAATGGTATCCATTGCGCTGATTTCCCCCATCATATGAGGAAATTTATGTTGAATTTGGCCCCAGGTGAGCCACTTGCTCTAGTGCAGGAGTTGCCCTGCTTTGACAACTTGATAAAGTTGGATCCTTTGTTGTCGAGTTCCCTTGATATGTGTTTCCACAATATGATCACTGGATGCCTATTGTATGTAGTCAGGTTGAGCTCTTTTGGTGTCAGTTGTTCTGCTACTTCTGAGGTGTCCAATAATGGTGGGAAATAAGGGAGAAGGAGATCCACGTTGAACACTAGGTGCAGGCCAAGATAAGGAGGAATATTGAGCTCAAAATCATTATCCCCCACAGCCTTGGTGATTTTGTACAACCCATAATGGAGTGGGATAATATTTCGATGGGGTCCTGTAAGGCGTTCTTTCTACAAGTGAAACCAAACTTTGTCGGCCACCTAAAACTTATGTGGAACCTGATGTTGATCATGGCGCTACTAGTACTTGTCATTGGAATTTTGTAGGATATCCTGAACCTGTTGGCATATGTGCTGGATCCGCTCAATGAACTAGGTGAATTTTTCAGCTTCAGTTGGAGTAGGATATGCGTCAGTCGAGGTGACCGTAAAGGGAAGTGCAACATCTATGGGACCCAATGGCTAGAATCACAACCCCACCTGAAAGGGGTTGTGGCCGATTGAGCTATGCAGGTATCGGTTGTAGCTATGTTGGAAATAAGGAAGGCTCTTATCCTATGTGCGAGGGTGATTTGCATTATACATGCAAAGGATATGCACACTCATTTGATTTACAACCTTGGTTTGGCCATCTGTTTGGGGGTGGAAGACCATGGGTTTGGTGAGATTGGTGTCCAGCAGTGACCAGAGGCTCTACCAGAATGTGCTGAGAAATTGACTATTCTGATCTGAGACAATGGTTTGTGGGATTCCAAAATGTAGCCAGACTCATTCAAAGAAGATCTTGGTAGTGGACTCTGTTGTGATGTTTTTATTGCAGGCAACCAAAATCGCCATCTTTGAAAAGTGATAAACAACCACAAAACACAGTCATTTCCCCACTTGGTGGATGCGAGGCCCGACATGTAGTCCATTGAGATGGATTCCCATGTCCTTTCAGTAGTAGGAAGAGGGGTGTATAGGCCCTATTTCTTAGTGGTCAGTTTGGAAATAGTGTAGGTAGTGCAGTACCTGATATACTTGTTGACCTCCTGTCGAAGTTTCGGCTAGTAGAAATGTTTATGTAGCATCGCCACTGTCTTTTCGACACCGAAGTGTCCTGCCACCTGACTGTAGTGGGATTCCCAGATCAACTTTGCTCGCTCTCTTGATGGAACACATATATAGCCCAGATGACACAACAACCCATCCTAGAGATGGAAATTATCAACAACTGTGTTTGCACCCAACATTTAGTAGGAGGTGGTGAATTCTGGGTCTATCTCATAGAGTTAGGGCCATCCACAAGTCTCATGGTCGTGAGAGTCTATCACCATGGTGCTTCTTGTTTTATACTTGATGTTGAGGTGGAATTCTTGCAAGTATGTGGACCACTTTTGATGCCAATCATTTTGCAATTTTCCTTGTCTTTGGATGAACTGTAGTGGCTTATGATCAGTGTGGATGATTGTCTCCTTCTCAAGAATGTAATTTCTCCACTGGAAGCAAGCTTGCACAATGGAGTACATTTCTTTGTCGTAAGTAGGGTACTTATGGAAAACATTTGATAGTTTCTCACTATGATAGGCCAAAGGGTGTCTATGTTGAGTGATAACGGTGCCCACAACATAGCCAGAAGCATTTGTCTCGATATCAAAGGGTTGTTTTAGGTCTAGTAGTTAAAGTACTGGGGCTAAGCACATGAAATCCGTCAAATAATCGAATTCTTGTTGTTGGGACTAGTCCCATGCAAATTTCTCCTTAACACCACCCCTGGTTATTTGGTTGAGGGCCCATGCAATATGGGAGAATCCAAACACGAACCTGTGGTAGAAATTGGCAAGCCCAAGAAGCTCTGAATCTCAATGAGTGTGGTTGGGGCTAGCCAGTAACTTATGACTTGGATCTTGGTTGGATCCACATGCACGCCATGTTGATCAATGATGTAGCCCAGGTAATGGACCATGTCCATGCCGAAGGAGCATTTTTCCAAGTTGGTATATATCTTGTGTTGCCACAGGGTGTGAAGAACCTGTTGAATATAATGCAAGTGTTCGACCCAAGTCTTTTTGTAAATGAGAATGCCATCTAGATACACCACTACAAAAGTGTAAGGCCTCTATCCCCATAGATCCTTATAAAACAAAATCTAAAATAATGAATAAAAACATATTATATCCTGTACAATTTAATCATAACCTATAATCATTTATTATTCAGCATAAATTAGATTTATTAACAACATGTAAATAAGCTTATGTAACAACCACACAACACCACATATTCATGAGAATACATAAATAAAAATACCTCTGTTTGATGCTAAATTCCCGATCTTTGGTTGTCCTCTTTGCTGCTCTACCCAAACTCTGCCCAAAACTGAATCTTCCTCCCTACCAGCTAGGAATAGATCATGTCTGTCTCCCTAGCTCTAGGATTCTGTGAGGATTCCTGGCCCCTGAGCCCAAAACTCCCAGCAACCTGGTGCACCCCCGTAACAGTCCACCCAAGCTCCAAAACCAGAAAAATATCCACAGAAAATATAGTCCTTCTCCTGCAATCATGCTCCTCTCCCAAAATTTCATAATCATCTCCCGAAGGCCTCTACCCAGTCATATCCCCCTCTATTCACCGACTCCTACCGTCCTTTAATGCCACCCACCTAATCGCTCCATTTATTACCTTATCCCTCCACTCAATGCTTCATCCCCCTGCATACGTAAAGTTTTATAATAAATAAATAGAAATTATTAAGCTCTTAATTCATTACTCAAACCTTTAATGAGTTAATTAATTAATCAACAGATATAAACAATTAATAATTAATTAATATTATTAATAAATAATCATTGTTTAACTAAAATATATTAGCACAGTTAATTACTTAATTAATTATACTTGATAAACCTTAAGCAATCATTTAACTAGGGTTGTTACATACACCCACCCTTTAGGAAACTTCGTCTTGAAGTTAAAGTATTCTATGATAAAAGAGAAAAGAAACATGGTCCACACATTCATAACAAATAACTGTCATTATTAGTAAGTAAGCCAAGAAACTCATTCATACTAGTGTACATGTGCAAGAAATGCATATATAGCTAGTACATACAAGTCTCGTTCATGTACTAATATCAATAACTATCATCTCTATAGTAATTTTCTCATGCATCCAATCCATTCAAGAAGACTATTCATTTTATAAAAGACAATAAACCAATCAAATGTTTGTGAAATCCTTTAATTTCAATTATGTAGCTCAACAATGTTATTTATACAACTGTAATTTAGTTACATAATTATGAATATTCATATATATATATAAATTTTCTTTTCATAAGGAAAAACAATAAATTCCACCATAAGAAAAATCTCCATACACTCTCAACTATTTCTACTCATCCTTCCTCCCTAACTTACTTCCATCTTCCATTCTTATCCTTCCTCTGCTAGACTATCTTGGAGCATCAACTATATTGACCTAGCTGCAAATAGAACCCGTAAGCGGAAGTGTCACTATCTTGACCAAGCTTCCCCAGCAGGAGACTGACAGTCATCATCACACGTCTAGGGGAGCGTGATCTAACACCATCCTCATATGACTTTAGGTTTCAGAGGATACACGGTGAGAAATGCCTCCACCCCTCTTAATCATAACTAAGGTCCACACCCTACAATGGAATTTACAGTGGCATCGTGTTGCTCGGATTTTTGTCATCGTCTATTCAGTTTTGGGCAGTCTGACCACCTGAAATCCTGCATTGGTCCACATATCATAGAAATGCATCCAAACCAATATAATTTCACATACAAAGATTCATACCATATTGTTTCTCGACCAGTGTTCATGACATCCACTCTCATCATCATTATCCCTTGGCTATTTCATAGCCCATAACCTACAGATTAGTCTGTAACACAAACTCATACATTTATATGCATTTTCATCATGTAATTGCATAGAATCATAATTTCAATTCGGTATCCACATATGAACAACCTTAACATCAAGTTTTTCAAGTTAGAAATAGATCTCATAATATCCCAAAATTCAATTAACAACACCAATTCATAAAATTATCATTTACATAACAGATTGCATCATATCCAACATTATTCAAATAACATTTAAATCTTCATAGGATTATCATTCACACAATATGTCACATCATATCCATCATCATCAATAACAATTAGACATTCATAGAATTTACATTCACATAGTAGATCGCATCATATCCATCATCATCCAAATATATTTAAACTTTCATAAAATTTATATGTCTAAAAGTTCAAGTGTATCATTTAATAGTTTCACTTGTGAATAGAAAATAAAAGTGTGTAGGCCTCAGGTAATCCTGACTGTCTAATTCAAAAGGTGGTGTTGCATACACCCCACCTTCGAGAAACATATTCTCGAGGTGGTCAAAAAAGTGAGGGATAATCTCGTCATAGTGTCTTGGTGTCTTCCCAAGTAGCAAATCCTAGACTATACTTGTCCCACTGGACCTTAAATTGGTCTACCAGACGCTTCCTGAGCTGTCAGAATCTATGGTCCAATATGCATAATGTTTCTACCATGAGGGTTCCCATGTCCGATACCTGCAATTCCTTCCAATTTAGCTTATCTGATTCATCAACAACACAATGACGTAAAATAGATACATGAAAAACATTATGAGTTTTATGCAGGCGGGGTGGTAGTACAAGACAATAGGAAATGGGTCCAATTTTCTCTTGGATTCTAAACGGTACTATAAATCGAGGTGACAACTTTTTCCCCTTCCCAAACCATATGGTACTCTTGTTAGGCCTGATACGAATGAAAACCTGGTCTCCCACTTCATAACTTTTCTACCTATCTTGTGCTTCCTTTAGTCTCTACCTAATATGAATCACCTGTTCCTCCATCTCTTGAATCAATTCTGGCCCAACTGTTACTCGGTCTTCTAAACTATCCCAACTTAATGACGTTCTGAATGGTCTTCCATACAGAGCTTCGTAGGGTGGCATTCTGATGAAGCTATGAAAATTGTTATTGTAGGAAAACTCTACCAAAGGTAGCTACTTCTCCCACTGGGTTTGATTATCCATGACATACATCCTAAGCATGTCTTCCATGACTTGATTTACCCTCTCGGTTTTCCCATTTGTTTTAGGATGATAATTTATGCTTAAGTTCAACTGAGTCCCCAATGCTGACTGCAAACTTGTCCAAAACTTAGAAGTGAATCTCGAGTCCCTATATGAAATGATATTCTTAGGTATCCCGTGCAAACGGATAAGCTCACTTACAAACACACGTGCCACATCAGTGACATTGTAGGTGTCTCTAACCGGATTAAAATGAGCACTCTTGGTTAACTTATCCACTATCACAAGAATGGCAGTGTGTCTATGAGATGTGAGTGGCAACCCCAAAACAAAATCTGGAGAGATGACTTCCCACTTGGACATAGGAACATCATGTGGTTGTAGGAGGCCTACCGGGTGATGGTGGTTGGCTTTCACTTGTTGACACTCTAAGCACTTGGCGATGAAATGGACTACATCGTGCTTCATGCCTTCCCAGAAGAAAAGCTTCCTCATGTCTGTGTACATCTTCTTCACACCCAGATGCACACAATAAAGTGCTCTATGGCATTCCTTTAGTATGATGCTTTGAATATCCCCATTTTCAGGGATGTGCATCCTTCCACGATATCTTAATAGTCCATCTGCTTCCAAACTATATCCTTCATACTTTGGATCTAATTTCCTACCACTCTGGAGGTCTAAAGTAACCTCTAAATACCAACTGTCTCCTTGGATTTGCACCAACACACGTTCCCTCAGATTGAATTTTAAGGGTACCAGGGAGAAGACATGTGGTCTCCTGCTCAAGGCATCTGCGACCACATTTTCCTTTCCTTTGATGTATGAAATAGAAAAATTGTAATGACTCATAAACTCACTCCATCTCCTTTGCCTGGTATTCAGATCACTTTGAGTGGAGAGATGTTTTAAACTTTGATGGTTCGTTCTGAGCTCAAAGTTTCACCCCACAAGATAGTGTCTTCAAAGTTTCAGAGCTAGCATTACAACTGTCAACTCTAAATCATGTGTCGTGTATAGATCTTCGTGTTTATTCAACTTCCTTGACACATAGGCTATCACTCCTCCATCCTACATTAGCATGGCCCCCAACCCTTTCTTCGAGGCATCCGTGCAGACTGTGAAGTCCTTTTCCATATCTGGCACTTGTAGAATTGGCGCACTAGTTAGTAACCTATTAAGCTCGATGAATGCACTATAACATTCTTTCGTCCATTCATACCTGACCCCCTTGCACTACAAAGTGTTGATGGGTTTTGCTATTTTTGAGAATTCTTCCACAAATCTCCAATAATAACCTGCTAGCCCTATGAAGCTTCTCACCTCATGGACATTTTTTCGGTACTGGCCACTCCATAATGGCCTTTACCTTTTCTGGGTCCACGGAGATTCCTTCACTGGAAATGATATGACCTAAATAGTGGATTTATCTCTGGAAGAAGGAACACTTTGAAAACTTCCCATACAATTTTTTCTCTCTAAGGAAGGACAACACCACTTGCAATTGTTCCTCATGTTCTCTTTCATTCTTGGAATAGATGAGGATGTCATCTAGAAATACTTGTACACAATGGTTTAAGTACTTCTGGAATACACCATTCATGAGGCTCATGAATGCTACTGGCACATTGGTAAATCCAAAAGGTACTATGAGAAACTCGTAATTCCCAAACCGAGTTCGAAAGGTAGTTTTTGGGATATCGCCTTCCTTAATCCTTAACTGACGATACCCTGATCACAAATCGATCTTTGAGAATACCGCTACTCCTTTCACCTGATCAAAGAGGTCATCTATTTGTAGCATTGGGTACCTATTTTTCATTGTAGCATGGTTCAAGTTCCTGTAATATATACACAATCGTAAGGAACCATCCTTCTTCTTTACAAAAATTATTGGTGCACCCCAAGGTGAGACACTGGGCCTTATTATCCCTAAGTCTAATAACTCTTTCAACTGCATTTGCAACTCAAAAAGTTCTAGCACTGTCATCCGATACGAAGTCTTGGAAATTGGTTCTACACCAGGTTTTAGCTCAATAGTAAAATCAAGCTCCCTCTCAGGAGGTAACCCTGGTAACTCATTCGGGAAAACATCCTTAAATTCTGACAATACCAGGTACTGATCCAAGGAGGGTCCCTTCCTTTCATTCACTACTTCCACTACATATAGTCGATGTCCTTGCATCAAGAATCACTTAACCTTCATAGTTGAGATAAAGCGTAATGACACCTTTCTCCGTACACCTTGGATCTCTACTGGTCTTCCTTCATCGTCGACACAAAGAACCCTTTTTGTGAAACAATCTACCAAAGATCGATGAGCTTCTAACCAAGCCATTCCAATGATTAGGTCATACACCCCAAGATCAGTGACGTATACCTTCAACCTGGTAGTACACACTCCCAGGTCTACTATACAATTATCAATGCTAGGTCCCACTGCTTGTTTTTCCCCTGAAGCCATCTCGACTTGTTTAAAGTCATCATGCTCGTAGGCTGCCAACCCACTCTTTTCTAATGCAGATGGTGAAATGAAACTATCTGTCGCACCATAATCAAATAAAATCTTAACATTCATATGATTTAGAGTACTTGATGACTCCACCACCATGGATTGATGTTATGCTTGGTGATTATTAACTTCAACGTAAATCTGGTGGCTGTTACTGGCTCTTCCCATCGGGGCCTTTCCTTCTCTATGCACGAATCCTGATTGTAACTCTGGGTAGTCACATTGGTAATGGGGTCCTCCACATCCCCAACATGGAACATGGGATTGAACCTACGCATTTTTCTATGACTATCTCTGAAATGAGTTCCTTCCCCTGGAACCCCTACCCCTACTAGATGCTCCCTCAGATGGCCATGGACCTACCTACGTCATTGGTGATGAACAAGATGTTGCACTCATTTCCATTGAAATCCCTGTGGATACTATCCTTGGTGTGACTCTATTAGCATATGGAGGTGTCCTTGAGTCCCCTCCCCTGGGAAATGTTCTAGGGGCCTTCCCTATGAATCCAGGATGATGCGGAAAGGTCGGTCTCGTACCTCCGATTAAGTTCATGTGTTCCTCCACATAACACGCATTTTCCACAGATTCCATTATTGAAGACAATTTACACATCCACACCATAGCCCTTATCTTAGGGTTCAACCCATAGACAAAGCATTCTACCTATCATTGGTAATTATCCATATATGAAACGTATTTGACCAATTCCATAAACCTAATCTCATATTCTTCTACGGTCATGTTTCCCTGTACTAGAGCATGAAACACTCCTACCTTATGTTCCTCATAGTAAGCTGGTAGATATTTCCTCTGGAACCTCTCCTTGAAAACTTCCCAAGATACGGTGTTCGGGGTAAGATGCAGTTGCCTTTCCAGGTTTCCCCACCAGTTCAAGGCACTGTCTCTCAACTGAAAAATCGTTATCTTCACCTTTGATATGGATGCATAGTCCCTTAAGGAAAAACACCTTGCCGTGCCTTCCAACCATGCCTCGACACATTCACTGGCACGACCCCCAAAAAACTCTGGAAGTTTGATCTTCTGCAATTATCTAGTGATGTATTCAGGTGGAGTTCTTCCCCCTGAATCCATTGACGCTTCAGGATTACCTGTTCTAGATGGTGGGGGTTCCACTTCGATCCCTGCTGGTTGACGCCCCTTTAAAGTCTCCTTTATGGCCTCCAAAGAGCATAGTATGAGAACTAGTTCAGGCGATGGTGGTGGCAGCATTGGCGGTGTTGGCGGTGTTTGTGTCAATGCCCCTCTACCTTGATTTCCTCGAGTCCTAACCATCCTGTATTATTTAACATGCATCAACCAAATTTCTCAGGGGGAGTTCAAGGACGTTCCACATTTGTGCAACTTAAACTAGAAAACAGGTTTAGGCGTAAGTTTTTTTTTACTTGTCTGTAAACAGACATTACTCTCTTTAGGGGAAGTGGCTAGGTTAGGTTTAAAGCATCTAATCTTGATGTATTTTCCTAAGAAAACTATTGACCCTCTCTCGGTAGTTACGCTAGAACTGTACCCCTCTCACCTATTCCTCTAACTTACCTTCCTAGCGTGCACGGAACCACTTCTTGATATCTTTATTTTCCTTTCTGGTGTCCTTCTTTTCTTGCATCTTGGACTAGTTGTCCTAATATTTTCCATATTTTCTCTGTCCTTTGTTCTGTAGGTTTGGGCTGCCCTTTCCTATATTTTCTTGTGAGGGGTTCCCAGGCCCAAATTGTCACATCTTTTGTTTGAGCTTCTGCTTGATTTTGACAGCATATCGGTCGTCCGCGCCCAATGATGAGATGTCCATAAATTATATTTGGGTCTAGATGTATCTATGCAGAGCACCATGATACTTGAGCAGGAGATGTCACTCTGAATCTTTGATACCCATCTTGGTGAACAAGGTATGGAAGATATTTGTGAAATATGGCATTGCTTGGTATCTTTCTTGTCGCAGTGTGGTCCATTTTCTATACAAGTCATCATAACTTCTAACAGTGTAGTATTGTTCCTTAATACCATCCCTGAAGGATTCTCAGGTGGCCATGACTGTAAATAATGAGGGTTCCTCTGTTTCCTTTTTCTAACAAAAAATTTGCCACCAATCTTTGACATGGTGAACAACTTTGAGGAGTGCAAAAGTAATCTTTTCTCTATTCGAAAATTTATGGACAAAAAAATACCCTTCTAGTAGATTCAACCACTTTTCTACAACATCTATGTCTATCTGACCTTCAAATATAGGAATATCAAAGTTTATTTGTACCTTGAAGGGTGTGGCACCTCTTCTCGAAGAATACGCGCTGCCTCTACTCGAAGAAGATGTGTCACCTCTACTTGAAGAAGATGCATCGCCTGTCGGTAGTCGTCGAAGGATTTGCGCAAAAATATCCATCATCTCGTTCCTTTGTTGTGTCAGGGCTTCCTCAATCAAAAGTTTGAAAGGATCTCCTATCCTATCATATTTCTTTTCTCCTTCCATGAGAGGTCGCTTGGGCGTGTGAGAGATTTTGTCCTCAATAGAAGAAATATCAACACCCAACTCTTTGTACTCCAACCTCGTTGGGGACATGCATTAAGACAATAAGGAGCATACCATCCTAATACCACTAATACATATTTTATGAGAAGAATGAAATGACTACAAATTATTAACAGTTTCTTAACAAAAAATAATAGAGATACAATAGAACTATTTTTCTATTCAATAAGGAAATAAGTTGAAACTGTAAAATGCGGCAGAATCAAGATTGTTGGAATGGTGGTGGCTTATCTTTGAGAAGAGATGTGATGGTTGTTCTCATTCACAATAAGATGATTACAATGAGGCTCTGAAGGAATTTTTACAATAAATAGGAATGTCAAAAACACTAGACATCCAAAATCCTAACCCTAGGAGATGAAATGCCAAAAGACACGTGGGCCTCATTTGGGTAAGTTAGTACATCAACTTCCCGTGATCGTAACTTTTGCATACGATATCCATTTTAGGCGTATGATAGACATTGGAAAGGTATTGTTGAGGAGATTCATTTTCAGGGAAATATAGAAGGAACTTGCATAGTTCTCACTGTTTTCCCAAAAAACCATCATTTAGGGCCTCAAAATGACTGTGGAAGTGAAAAACTGCTAAAAATAGTAAATTACCAAAATTGCCAGAAAATTGTTTTGAGCCAGTTGGAAAAGGTGGGTGGCCACCAATATCCACCTAGATCATGGAGGAACTGAATTTATATGAAATAGGCCTTGGAGTGAAAAACAAGAGCTCTTTTATTGAGTAATGGCATGCCTACGAGTTTTCGTAGGCCAGTGGAGACAACTAGTTGAATGAGAAGATCTTTGCTTGAGGAAGAGAGGTATTATGTTTGAAGTGTCCTGGAGACATTTTTCATCAACCTGGTAATAGGACATAAATATTTGTATGTTCCTAAGCTTTCAGAATCTAAGCTCACTCTATATCGACTGTAACTGGCCCTTCTTCTCTCTTTCTCCATGATGAGTTGGTCGTGAACAGGAAGACGTGGAGGTGAGCACCCAACAGGAAGACAAGATGCGTGGAGTTTATAGGTGATATGGGGAGTATTCAAGGGAATAGGTGGTGAAATTTGAGCAGTAGCGGGAGTGTGCATGAAGGTGATGTGGATGTGGATGAAGTGGAGGTGAGTGGAGGACAAGTGTCGGGTGGTGAGAGGAGAAAGAGTAGTGAGTGGAATGAGTGGAGGTGACGTGGTGACCTTATGTTATTTAAGCAAATGATTGTGAAAGTTTTTGAGGGTGGTTTGGGTCCACACCGCTTTTGGGCCCACAATTGCCCACAAGCTGCCATGTACCCTTCCAACAATACCATGGTTCCAATTTCCGGACCGCTCTAGGAAATTAACGTTCAGGTTGTTTACGTCCCTACAATGAAGTGTGGTCGTCGATATGATTACGATCTGTGATTAGGGTGATATTTACCTACTGCGGAGATCAATGGTTCTTGTTGATTTGAGATCAACGATCCAGATTCACTTTAAAATTTTAGGATTCAAGATTTTCAAATGTTGTTCTTGGAAATACCCCCGAGGAAAATCTCTGAAGTGAATGATCTATCACCACGTGTCATAACCAAAGAACGATGTAGATTCTCTTCGAAAATTCAGGCTTTAGGAGTTTCAAATGTGAGGCTTGGAAATATCCCTGAGGAAAATCATCAAAGTGAATTATCTGCATCCACGTGTCCTTGTTGACGGATGGTTGAGATTCACCCCGGAAATTCAGGCTTCGGAATTTTCAAATGTGAAGCATGAAAATCTCCCGTAGGAAAATCTCTAAAGTGAATGATCTATTTTCGCATGTCCCCGTTGATTGATAGTCTAGATTCACTTTGACTCTTTGGCTAGTTCAACTCTTTGGGACTTCAGTTGATTCTTGATCCTCGAGACTTCGACACTTCGGGTAGTTTGGCTCTTCGACACTTCAACAGTTCAGGATTTTCGATATATAAAGTATGAAATTATTCTGAAGTGATGATCTCGCGAAGTGATTAGCCAGTGCTTATCACTAATTAACTCAATCTTAATCCATGTTTAACATTAAATACTTCGAAATTTCGGGACTTCGACGATGGAAACAATCACAAGTTCAGACGCTCAAACGCCAAAGTGGTGGAGTGACTTTCCTAATTCCTTTCGTTAAACTCCCTGTGATTATCGACCCCCGAATGGATGAAAGTTGTCGATATGAATAGCCTGTTGGATCTTTACCGTTGAAATTTACCCTGTTCGTTTTGAAAATACAAGACCAAAAATGAACACTCTGAATTGTTGCGTTTTTCCATGGGTGTTTCCTATTCATATAAAAAGGCTTGGTCACCCTACTGTGAGTTCAATCAATGGAAAACATGATGAAAAACATTTTGAACCAAATATAACATGTATTTTATCCTTCAAGAAAAACATAAATAGGAATGCACAAAGACTAAAACAGGAAATAAACGAATAAGAACCAAGTCACTTAAAAATGGGAAACTGACTGAACCAACCTGAAGAGGAAAAAATGATGAAGGCGTAGGGAAAAGAGAGAGGAGAGGTAGGGATGCAGACCTAGGTTACAACATTGGCTCCAACTGGGGAGAGCTCATCCCTGTGAGGTGATAAGAACTATAGATCGATGCCTTGAGATAAAATAAATGCTCTTACCTTCCATTTCCTACCTTTATTTTTGTCTTCCATCCCTATGTATATGGTGCTTTCCCTAAACCATGCATTTTATTGAAATAAAAAACAACACCCCAATGCCTTGTTGGGATATGGAGTCTTTACTGAAACTTGAAATTGCAGCTAAACCCAGTGCCTTTTTGGGATATGGAGTCTCTATTGAAACTTAAAACTGCAGCTAAAACCCAGTGCCTTGTTGGTCTACAGAGTCTCTTATTTGAATAAGCTATTGAAAACCAGCACACTAAAAAACAATCTGCGAACTAAAAATTAAATTTGCTCGAACAACGAGCTTATTCTCCTACTTCCTACTCTATTTAGTTGAAAACCAACTCAATCACATGTAATTCCATTTCCAATGAAACCAAGAAAACATTTGACTGAGAACTACAACTCTGTGTAGGTCACTATTTAGAATAATCGAAAGAGGATATATCAAATGCGACAAAAATTGGCAGGCATATGGTACTTACATTTGAAAATGATGATCATGATAAAAATTCCAACCTTTGGAATTTTGGAAAAATAAGAATCTATCCATCTCACTATTGGATCTTGAAACTCATGAAAATATTCCAATTGGTTGAGAGGACCAAGTAGTTGTTGTGTAATATATACATTACAGACAAGATTGAGTTGCTCATGTCCTCATTGAAAAGGCTCATGAAATTCATGTGATTAATAACCATAAAGGGAAACGAAATACTCTTGACACTGCTTGTCTTGTTCTTTTAAATGAACGAGTAATTATTCTGCATTGTTGGTTTTTCCTCGTTCTAGCTCCAGAATGTCATCTTCGGACTTATAGATTTCATGTTGCTCAACAATTTTGGAAGAAAGGGGAAAAACTTGCTCGTGACCTTCAACATCACTTTCCTCATAGTCAATCAAATATTTATGAGAACATAGAACAATATATGTATCATAACAACAACTATCTGAGTCACCTAGAATAATGCAAGATGTATCTAAAGCATTGGTATAATCAATTTCATCATTAATGTAATTCCCAACATCATCTTTTTGAATAAAAGGATCAGAAGAAGACTCATATGTAACTTAATATTACTCCACTTTCTCAATGGAAAACTCCCCTTTATTTTCACTACTAGAAGACATAATAAGTGACTATCGAATATGAGATTCAAATTCTTCACAACAATTCTCAAAAAGTAAATCAGTTGGAAAAAAAAATTTACAATGCTTACTGAATGCAATATGGAACTATTCTAGAGAGGAGATTCTAGTAGGGGGAAAGGATCAGTACCACTCATGAGCATATCCCTATAATGAGTACATGAAAATATTCATTAATACATCCTCATGATGTATTCCCCATTGATGCATGAGTTCATGAAACTCAAGCAAATGCTCAACAGGGATGTCATCTCTATGTTCTCTAAATATGGGGAAAAAATCACCACACTCCTCTATAGTAGGAAAAACAGTTGGAAAACCAGGGACAACTGAGAAATTTAATGGAGAAAACCTCTGAGCCAAGATGGCTTCCATATGAAAATACGACTTCTTAAAACGGTGGAGTCTCCACTAGATTCTTTAACCATGGATTCGCCAGGTGAATGATATGTAGTCTGAATGTGTTTGGTCTTCATTCACCATCAAATATCAGATACAATCATTTTTGTTCTCCCAGGGAAAGATATTTCTTTACTTCGTTCCCCGGAAACAGTGCCAAAAGATGTTGGTCCTAAAGTCTGCGCCTGACTGCTAAAGGGAAAAGCTAGGCCACTTGTCATTTTAGAATGATTGCTTCTTTTGTTTTTGTGTTGGTTGGTCAGAGGGTTGTTCTATCAAGAAAAAAGGATGGTTGGTTGGCGGAATGATAGGGATGAGGGTTCTCCTTTGGTGGTGGTACACTAATGACATACCAGAGAAATAATAGAAAAATATGGGAAACAACAGACTATTCAATGAATAATCTACTGCAAGAAGTTCAATACTTAAAATATTAATTCAAGACATTAAACATGTATCAAAAACATAGTTACTCCCACAGGTTGCAAATAAAAAAAATATTCACCAAAGAATTATCTCTTTGACAGGTTGCATATTAGTGAAAACAAGTTATACAATAGTTGAATGGAAATGAAATGTACGTTCCACAAACCAAAAATTGCATTCAAGATAAGAATAAAAAAACATAAATATTTGAATGAAAAACTATCATCAAGAGTATGTTCACTAGGTAGAGGGATTTAATCCATGCATAGAACGGGTCCAACCATTCTAATGTATTTCTATTCTTTCCCAAAAATACAACCCTTACAATATCCAAAAACTAACTATTTAAAAGAGATGCAGAGGCTCTCGTCCTTAGAAGACTGAGACCTAAATTTAGGTAATTGTTTGAAGAACAAATTATTAACTTCACTAAGACACTGGACTTAATCAACAAGAGTGTTTCTTATCACACATAGAAGACCACTCTTGTATCTAATGTGATAAATTCTGGAATTAATCAACTAAAAACTACTACTGTCTCTGAGACATAAACTGATACATGTGCTGGAGGAACTGAATTGGCATACAATATTCCTCAGAGTGATAGATAAGAGATTTGTTATTGAGTAATGGCTTGCCTGTGAGCTTTCGGAGGCCACTGGAGACAACTGGATGCATGAGCAGATCTTTGCTTGAGGAAGAGAGGTAGTTTGTTTGAATTGTTCTAGAGATATTCTGCATCGACCTAGGACTGAGACATAACTCTTTCTTTGTGCCTGAAATTTCGAAAGCTAAGCACACTATGTCTCAAGTGTAACTGGCCCTTATTCTCACTTTCTTCGTGATGATTTGGTTATGAACAGGAAGACGTGGAGGTGAGTGTCCATTAGGAAGACATGATGCATGGAGGTGATAGGTGATATGGAGAGTAGTCAGGGTAATAGGTGGAAAAATTTGACCGGTAGCAGGAGTGTGCATGAACCTGACGTGGATGTAGATGAAGTGGAGGTGAGTGGAGGACAAATGTCGGGTGGTGAGAGGAGCAAGATTAGTGAGTGGAATGAGTGGAGGTGACGCAGTGACCTTATGTCATTTAAGCATGTGATTATGGAAGTTGTTGAGGGTGGTTTGTGTCCACACCACTTTTGGCCCCATAATCTCCCACAAGATGCCATGTACCCTTCCAACAATACCATGGTTCCAATTGTGGGACCACTCTAGAAAATTAACGTCCGGGCATTTTACATCCCTAAAATGAAGTGTGGTCATCGATATGATTACGATCTATGATCTGCGTGATACTTACCTGTTGCAGGGATCAACGGTTCTTGTTGATTTGAGATCAATGGTCCAGATTCACTTCGAAATTTCAGGCTTCAGGAGTTTAAAATTTTGTTCTTGGAGATCTCCTGGAGGAAAATCTTTGAACTGAGTGATCTGTCACCACATGTCGTAACCAATGAACAGTCCAGATTCTCTTCATAAATTCGGGCTTTAGGAGTTTCTGTTGGCCCTTCATTATGAGAGTTAGCGAAGAGCATGAAAGAAAAGGAAAAATATGAACTACGCAAAATACATGGTGATTATTACTGGGTCGAAGTGAGAAAAAGAGAAGAAAATACAGAGCGAAGTAAAAGGAAGCAAGCTGATGGATGAGGAGATCGAGGATGAAAGATCAGAAAGGAAGAAGGATTGTGGACAACTCAACAAGTGGAAAAATCCATCGTTGGATTCTTTGGAGCATCGTGCAAAAAGGAAGGAAAGATAGGCTGGCAAAGCCCTGAAAACGTGGGTGAAGTTGACCTAGGTTTTTAGACACCTAGGGTTTTGGTATCTAGGGTTTTGACACCTAGGTATTGGCCTAAGACTATCGATGAATGATTGTAATGTATAAATAGAGGTCAAGAGGACCTAGGATGGGTTTTTGTCATTGTTGTTATTATTGTTGGTGTTATGATTGTTGTTGTGTGATCAAGTGAGTAATATTGAGAGAGAGAGAAGTGTTGAGTAAGAGAGCCTTCTATATTGTAAGATCTTCAACTGGGTGTGAAGATCAACCCTGCAGTTGGGTGTGAAGGGAAGGGAGAGATAGAGAGAAAGAAGAGAGAAGATATGCTATCTAAGAGCACAAAAAATAACTGTATGCTTCATCTTAATATATTATAAGAGCAATTCTTTGAATGTATCCCTAGAGAGATGGTGAACCACATATATCTTGTTTTGTATGTGTGATTGATGCTATGTTCTTTGCCTTTTGATATACTTCTATTGCATTACTATATTAGATCTGATAGATAGTTGTGTGGATTATATCTAAGTTGTTAAGTGATATATGAATGTTGTATTGTTTTGGTAGTAGATCCACTTGATATTCCCCTTGGTTGTAGACATCTCTCTCCTGCAACCCCCCCATATCTTCCTCGGGTGAGACTGCATCTACTTCGCAGGTGTTTCCGAAAGGGCCAGTAGTTATGGCTTGTTGGTGCGCTCTTGGAGCTAAACCCTGGTTCTGCCCTTGTGCCAACAAATGGTTTCGTTTCCAGGACAAGAATCTTCTTGAGGGAATGTCAAGGTGGTTTCCATCAAAGACATAAATTCAAAATTGGATAGAAAAACAAGAAAAGGACTTCGTTGAAGCCTAGAACAAGAACCCTAATCTTAGTACAGAGGATTGGTTAGGAAGATATATCTTTATTGATATACATGAGATTTTCTTTGGCGAAATCCATCAGGATCTATATGAGTGGTTAGCTAGGTTAGTAGATAGCCAGTTTGAGATCGTGGTTTGGATGTCGGCACTAATCAAGAAGGTCAAGAGAGTTGATAATGTTGTGTCAAGAGAAATAAATCACTGGTTTGATAGCACCATTGGAGGGTGCATCACCGAGTTTTTTGTTGACAAAGTAGAGTCATATAGCCAAGCCGAGAGATATTTCTTCATGGGACCTAGAGGAACATTTTTACATTTTCTAAGGTTGAGGATCAAGATGTTATTGCATGAGAAGAACATCTTGAAGATACAATAGACTGGTCGGATTTGAAAAAACTAATGTTCAAAAATTCGGACAGCGAAAACGACACAAAGACTGGACATACATGCAGTGGGAGAGAGTTTAGAGAAGTTCATCTTGCGAACCTATTTAATCATAATTACGAAGATGAGGGTTTCTACAGTGGAAAAGAGATGGATCTGACAGATGAAGAGCATTTAGAACCCGCTAGGGCAGAGGAAGGGAAAGATGAAGAGCCTCGCCGGGAAGAGCCAAAAACTTTAAGAACTGCGTAGACTGCTGAAGTAAGTACTATTATCCCTCATGTTGATTTAGTAGCATTAATGTATCAGAATAATCCAAGCCACTAGAGCATTCATAGCACTATCACTACCAACCCACCACATACTTAGTCGGGAACTCTAGAAAAAGTTATGGGAGACAAGATGAAGCTCCCTATTTTTAGGGGAGATGGGTCTGAAGGCCCTGATCAGCAATGGTTCCTATGTGAAGCCATATCGATAATTAAGAATTTCACCAATGAAGCTATTAAAAGAAATCAGTTTAGTACTACCCTAAGGGATTGTGCACTGAGCTGGTACATGAATCTTGTCCAAGGACTTGCATAACCTAAGTCGTTGAACGATATCAAGAATGCATTGACTACAAAGTTCAAGAAACCCAAGTCAGAGTCACAATGTATTACAGAAATGAAAGAGATGAAGCAGAAGGTGGCCAAACCTATTTGGGAATTCAATCAGATATTCAAGACCTTAACAGGCCAATTGACTTTTCATATCCCAGATGAGTAGAAAAAAGAGTGGTTTATTACTGCCCTCTTACCACACATCAGAGTTTCTCTGATGCAATAGAATATTTATTTGTAGGCTGAGGCGATGGAGATCGCCATAAATTTATAATCAACCCCTATGGGAGAATCCATCTTAGGTATTAGTCAAATCCTGAGTCAGCTAACTAGTTTGTCTCTATAGGTCGAAGATATGAAGAAAGACAAGGGAAAAGATAAAAGAGAAGACATATGGTGTGTCAGATGAAAATCAGAAGGCCACGACAAGGAAAAGTGTCCCCTATTTCATGAATACTTGGCCTTTGGAGCTCCTAGTACTTTGAAACAAGTCACCCTACCCTGGTGCGAGGTATGCAGAAATAGACATCGCCTTGGTGAGTGTTATTACATGAAAAAATATGTTCAGACACCTACAAATTTGTATTGCACATTCTTTATGTAGTGTACCAATTGCTCTGATACCAATTTGTAGTGTACCAATTGCTCTGATACCAATTTGTAGTGTACCAATTCACTACCCAGGTTCACCCAAACCTCTCCATTAAACATTCATTACATGGATGTAAAAACAAATGCATTTAACCAGAATTAA
>SNQJ01S0040055.1:59580-71614 GCA_010110895.2 Picea sitchensis
CAAGTCTCGTTCATGTACTAATATCAATAACTATCATCTCTATAGTAATTTTCTCATGCATCCAATCCATTCAAGAAGACTATTCATTTTATAAAAGACAATAAACCAATCAAATGTTTGTGAAATCCTTTAATTTCAATTATGTAGCTCAACAATGTTATTTATACAACTGTAATTTAGTTACATAATTATGAATATTCATATATATATATAAATTTTCTTTTCATAAGGAAAAACAATAAATTCCACCATAAGAAAAATCTCCATACACTCTCAACTATTTCTACTCATCCTTCCTCCCTAACTTACTTCCATCTTCCATTCTTATCCTTCCTCTGCTAGACTATCTTGGAGCATCAACTATATTGACCTAGCTGCAAATAGAACCCGTAAGCGGAAGTGTCACTATCTTGACCAAGCTTCCCCAGCAGGAGACTGACAGTCATCATCACACGTCTAGGGGAGCGTGATCTAACACCATCCTCATATGACTTTAGGTTTCAGAGGATACACGGTGAGAAATGCCTCCACCCCTCTTAATCATAACTAAGGTCCACACCCTACAATGGAATTTACAGTGGCATCGTGTTGCTCGGATTTTTGTCATCGTCTATTCAGTTTTGGGCAGTCTGACCACCTGAAATCCTGCATTGGTCCACATATCATAGAAATGCATCCAAACCAATATAATTTCACATACAAAGATTCATACCATATTGTTTCTCGACCAGTGTTCATGACATCCACTCTCATCATCATTATCCCTTGGCTATTTCATAGCCCATAACCTACAGATTAGTCTGTAACACAAACTCATACATTTATATGCATTTTCATCATGTAATTGCATAGAATCATAATTTCAATTCGGTATCCACATATGAACAACCTTAACATCAAGTTTTTCAAGTTAGAAATAGATCTCATAATATCCCAAAATTCAATTAACAACACCAATTCATAAAATTATCATTTACATAACAGATTGCATCATATCCAACATTATTCAAATAACATTTAAATCTTCATAGGATTATCATTCACACAATATGTCACATCATATCCATCATCATCAATAACAATTAGACATTCATAGAATTTACATTCACATAGTAGATCGCATCATATCCATCATCATCCAAATATATTTAAACTTTCATAAAATTTATATGTCTAAAAGTTCAAGTGTATCATTTAATAGTTTCACTTGTGAATAGAAAATAAAAGTGTGTAGGCCTCAGGTAATCCTGACTGTCTAATTCAAAAGGTGGTGTTGCATACACCCCACCTTCGAGAAACATATTCTCGAGGTGGTCAAAAAAGTGAGGGATAATCTCGTCATAGTGTCTTGGTGTCTTCCCAAGTAGCAAATCCTAGACTATACTTGTCCCACTGGACCTTAAATTGGTCTACCAGACGCTTCCTGAGCTGTCAGAATCTATGGTCCAATATGCATAATGTTTCTACCATGAGGGTTCCCATGTCCGATACCTGCAATTCCTTCCAATTTAGCTTATCTGATTCATCAACAACACAATGACGTAAAATAGATACATGAAAAACATTATGAGTTTTATGCAGGCGGGGTGGTAGTACAAGACAATAGGAAATGGGTCCAATTTTCTCTTGGATTCTAAACGGTACTATAAATCGAGGTGACAACTTTTTCCCCTTCCCAAACCATATGGTACTCTTGTTAGGCCTGATACGAATGAAAACCTGGTCTCCCACTTCATAACTTTTCTACCTATCTTGTGCTTCCTTTAGTCTCTACCTAATATGAATCACCTGTTCCTCCATCTCTTGAATCAATTCTGGCCCAACTGTTACTCGGTCTTCTAAACTATCCCAACTTAATGACGTTCTGAATGGTCTTCCATACAGAGCTTCGTAGGGTGGCATTCTGATGAAGCTATGAAAATTGTTATTGTAGGAAAACTCTACCAAAGGTAGCTACTTCTCCCACTGGGTTTGATTATCCATGACATACATCCTAAGCATGTCTTCCATGACTTGATTTACCCTCTCGGTTTTCCCATTTGTTTTAGGATGATAATTTATGCTTAAGTTCAACTGAGTCCCCAATGCTGACTGCAAACTTGTCCAAAACTTAGAAGTGAATCTCGAGTCCCTATATGAAATGATATTCTTAGGTATCCCGTGCAAACGGATAAGCTCACTTACAAACACACGTGCCACATCAGTGACATTGTAGGTGTCTCTAACCGGATTAAAATGAGCACTCTTGGTTAACTTATCCACTATCACAAGAATGGCAGTGTGTCTATGAGATGTGAGTGGCAACCCCAAAACAAAATCTGGAGAGATGACTTCCCACTTGGACATAGGAACATCATGTGGTTGTAGGAGGCCTACCGGGTGATGGTGGTTGGCTTTCACTTGTTGACACTCTAAGCACTTGGCGATGAAATGGACTACATCGTGCTTCATGCCTTCCCAGAAGAAAAGCTTCCTCATGTCTGTGTACATCTTCTTCACACCCAGATGCACACAATAAAGTGCTCTATGGCATTCCTTTAGTATGATGCTTTGAATATCCCCATTTTCAGGGATGTGCATCCTTCCACGATATCTTAATAGTCCATCTGCTTCCAAACTATATCCTTCATACTTTGGATCTAATTTCCTACCACTCTGGAGGTCTAAAGTAACCTCTAAATACCAACTGTCTCCTTGGATTTGCACCAACACACGTTCCCTCAGATTGAATTTTAAGGGTACCAGGGAGAAGACATGTGGTCTCCTGCTCAAGGCATCTGCGACCACATTTTCCTTTCCTTTGATGTATGAAATAGAAAAATTGTAATGACTCATAAACTCACTCCATCTCCTTTGCCTGGTATTCAGATCACTTTGAGTGGAGAGATGTTTTAAACTTTGATGGTTCGTTCTGAGCTCAAAGTTTCACCCCACAAGATAGTGTCTTCAAAGTTTCAGAGCTAGCATTACAACTGTCAACTCTAAATCATGTGTCGTGTATAGATCTTCGTGTTTATTCAACTTCCTTGACACATAGGCTATCACTCCTCCATCCTACATTAGCATGGCCCCCAACCCTTTCTTCGAGGCATCCGTGCAGACTGTGAAGTCCTTTTCCATATCTGGCACTTGTAGAATTGGCGCACTAGTTAGTAACCTATTAAGCTCGATGAATGCACTATAACATTCTTTCGTCCATTCATACCTGACCCCCTTGCACTACAAAGTGTTGATGGGTTTTGCTATTTTTGAGAATTCTTCCACAAATCTCCAATAATAACCTGCTAGCCCTATGAAGCTTCTCACCTCATGGACATTTTTTCGGTACTGGCCACTCCATAATGGCCTTTACCTTTTCTGGGTCCACGGAGATTCCTTCACTGGAAATGATATGACCTAAATAGTGGATTTATCTCTGGAAGAAGGAACACTTTGAAAACTTCCCATACAATTTTTTCTCTCTAAGGAAGGACAACACCACTTGCAATTGTTCCTCATGTTCTCTTTCATTCTTGGAATAGATGAGGATGTCATCTAGAAATACTTGTACACAATGGTTTAAGTACTTCTGGAATACACCATTCATGAGGCTCATGAATGCTACTGGCACATTGGTAAATCCAAAAGGTACTATGAGAAACTCGTAATTCCCAAACCGAGTTCGAAAGGTAGTTTTTGGGATATCGCCTTCCTTAATCCTTAACTGACGATACCCTGATCACAAATCGATCTTTGAGAATACCGCTACTCCTTTCACCTGATCAAAGAGGTCATCTATTTGTAGCATTGGGTACCTATTTTTCATTGTAGCATGGTTCAAGTTCCTGTAATATATACACAATCGTAAGGAACCATCCTTCTTCTTTACAAAAATTATTGGTGCACCCCAAGGTGAGACACTGGGCCTTATTATCCCTAAGTCTAATAACTCTTTCAACTGCATTTGCAACTCAAAAAGTTCTAGCACTGTCATCCGATACGAAGTCTTGGAAATTGGTTCTACACCAGGTTTTAGCTCAATAGTAAAATCAAGCTCCCTCTCAGGAGGTAACCCTGGTAACTCATTCGGGAAAACATCCTTAAATTCTGACAATACCAGGTACTGATCCAAGGAGGGTCCCTTCCTTTCATTCACTACTTCCACTACATATAGTCGATGTCCTTGCATCAAGAATCACTTAACCTTCATAGTTGAGATAAAGCGTAATGACACCTTTCTCCGTACACCTTGGATCTCTACTGGTCTTCCTTCATCGTCGACACAAAGAACCCTTTTTGTGAAACAATCTACCAAAGATCGATGAGCTTCTAACCAAGCCATTCCAATGATTAGGTCATACACCCCAAGATCAGTGACGTATACCTTCAACCTGGTAGTACACACTCCCAGGTCTACTATACAATTATCAATGCTAGGTCCCACTGCTTGTTTTTCCCCTGAAGCCATCTCGACTTGTTTAAAGTCATCATGCTCGTAGGCTGCCAACCCACTCTTTTCTAATGCAGATGGTGAAATGAAACTATCTGTCGCACCATAATCAAATAAAATCTTAACATTCATATGATTTAGAGTACTTGATGACTCCACCACCATGGATTGATGTTATGCTTGGTGATTATTAACTTCAACGTAAATCTGGTGGCTGTTACTGGCTCTTCCCATCGGGGCCTTTCCTTCTCTATGCACGAATCCTGATTGTAACTCTGGGTAGTCACATTGGTAATGGGGTCCTCCACATCCCCAACATGGAACATGGGATTGAACCTACGCATTTTTCTATGACTATCTCTGAAATGAGTTCCTTCCCCTGGAACCCCTACCCCTACTAGATGCTCCCTCAGATGGCCATGGACCTACCTACGTCATTGGTGATGAACAAGATGTTGCACTCATTTCCATTGAAATCCCTGTGGATACTATCCTTGGTGTGACTCTATTAGCATATGGAGGTGTCCTTGAGTCCCCTCCCCTGGGAAATGTTCTAGGGGCCTTCCCTATGAATCCAGGATGATGCGGAAAGGTCGGTCTCGTACCTCCGATTAAGTTCATGTGTTCCTCCACATAACACGCATTTTCCACAGATTCCATTATTGAAGACAATTTACACATCCACACCATAGCCCTTATCTTAGGGTTCAACCCATAGACAAAGCATTCTACCTATCATTGGTAATTATCCATATATGAAACGTATTTGACCAATTCCATAAACCTAATCTCATATTCTTCTACGGTCATGTTTCCCTGTACTAGAGCATGAAACACTCCTACCTTATGTTCCTCATAGTAAGCTGGTAGATATTTCCTCTGGAACCTCTCCTTGAAAACTTCCCAAGATACGGTGTTCGGGGTAAGATGCAGTTGCCTTTCCAGGTTTCCCCACCAGTTCAAGGCACTGTCTCTCAACTGAAAAATCGTTATCTTCACCTTTGATATGGATGCATAGTCCCTTAAGGAAAAACACCTTGCCGTGCCTTCCAACCATGCCTCGACACATTCACTGGCACGACCCCCAAAAAACTCTGGAAGTTTGATCTTCTGCAATTATCTAGTGATGTATTCAGGTGGAGTTCTTCCCCCTGAATCCATTGACGCTTCAGGATTACCTGTTCTAGATGGTGGGGGTTCCACTTCGATCCCTGCTGGTTGACGCCCCTTTAAAGTCTCCTTTATGGCCTCCAAAGAGCATAGTATGAGAACTAGTTCAGGCGATGGTGGTGGCAGCATTGGCGGTGTTGGCGGTGTTTGTGTCAATGCCCCTCTACCTTGATTTCCTCGAGTCCTAACCATCCTGTATTATTTAACATGCATCAACCAAATTTCTCAGGGGGAGTTCAAGGACGTTCCACATTTGTGCAACTTAAACTAGAAAACAGGTTTAGGCGTAAGTTTTTTTTTACTTGTCTGTAAACAGACATTACTCTCTTTAGGGGAAGTGGCTAGGTTAGGTTTAAAGCATCTAATCTTGATGTATTTTCCTAAGAAAACTATTGACCCTCTCTCGGTAGTTACGCTAGAACTGTACCCCTCTCACCTATTCCTCTAACTTACCTTCCTAGCGTGCACGGAACCACTTCTTGATATCTTTATTTTCCTTTCTGGTGTCCTTCTTTTCTTGCATCTTGGACTAGTTGTCCTAATATTTTCCATATTTTCTCTGTCCTTTGTTCTGTAGGTTTGGGCTGCCCTTTCCTATATTTTCTTGTGAGGGGTTCCCAGGCCCAAATTGTCACATCTTTTGTTTGAGCTTCTGCTTGATTTTGACAGCATATCGGTCGTCCGCGCCCAATGATGAGATGTCCATAAATTATATTTGGGTCTAGATGTATCTATGCAGAGCACCATGATACTTGAGCAGGAGATGTCACTCTGAATCTTTGATACCCATCTTGGTGAACAAGGTATGGAAGATATTTGTGAAATATGGCATTGCTTGGTATCTTTCTTGTCGCAGTGTGGTCCATTTTCTATACAAGTCATCATAACTTCTAACAGTGTAGTATTGTTCCTTAATACCATCCCTGAAGGATTCTCAGGTGGCCATGACTGTAAATAATGAGGGTTCCTCTGTTTCCTTTTTCTAACAAAAAATTTGCCACCAATCTTTGACATGGTGAACAACTTTGAGGAGTGCAAAAGTAATCTTTTCTCTATTCGAAAATTTATGGACAAAAAAATACCCTTCTAGTAGATTCAACCACTTTTCTACAACATCTATGTCTATCTGACCTTCAAATATAGGAATATCAAAGTTTATTTGTACCTTGAAGGGTGTGGCACCTCTTCTCGAAGAATACGCGCTGCCTCTACTCGAAGAAGATGTGTCACCTCTACTTGAAGAAGATGCATCGCCTGTCGGTAGTCGTCGAAGGATTTGCGCAAAAATATCCATCATCTCGTTCCTTTGTTGTGTCAGGGCTTCCTCAATCAAAAGTTTGAAAGGATCTCCTATCCTATCATATTTCTTTTCTCCTTCCATGAGAGGTCGCTTGGGCGTGTGAGAGATTTTGTCCTCAATAGAAGAAATATCAACACCCAACTCTTTGTACTCCAACCTCGTTGGGGACATGCATTAAGACAATAAGGAGCATACCATCCTAATACCACTAATACATATTTTATGAGAAGAATGAAATGACTACAAATTATTAACAGTTTCTTAACAAAAAATAATAGAGATACAATAGAACTATTTTTCTATTCAATAAGGAAATAAGTTGAAACTGTAAAATGCGGCAGAATCAAGATTGTTGGAATGGTGGTGGCTTATCTTTGAGAAGAGATGTGATGGTTGTTCTCATTCACAATAAGATGATTACAATGAGGCTCTGAAGGAATTTTTACAATAAATAGGAATGTCAAAAACACTAGACATCCAAAATCCTAACCCTAGGAGATGAAATGCCAAAAGACACGTGGGCCTCATTTGGGTAAGTTAGTACATCAACTTCCCGTGATCGTAACTTTTGCATACGATATCCATTTTAGGCGTATGATAGACATTGGAAAGGTATTGTTGAGGAGATTCATTTTCAGGGAAATATAGAAGGAACTTGCATAGTTCTCACTGTTTTCCCAAAAAACCATCATTTAGGGCCTCAAAATGACTGTGGAAGTGAAAAACTGCTAAAAATAGTAAATTACCAAAATTGCCAGAAAATTGTTTTGAGCCAGTTGGAAAAGGTGGGTGGCCACCAATATCCACCTAGATCATGGAGGAACTGAATTTATATGAAATAGGCCTTGGAGTGAAAAACAAGAGCTCTTTTATTGAGTAATGGCATGCCTACGAGTTTTCGTAGGCCAGTGGAGACAACTAGTTGAATGAGAAGATCTTTGCTTGAGGAAGAGAGGTATTATGTTTGAAGTGTCCTGGAGACATTTTTCATCAACCTGGTAATAGGACATAAATATTTGTATGTTCCTAAGCTTTCAGAATCTAAGCTCACTCTATATCGACTGTAACTGGCCCTTCTTCTCTCTTTCTCCATGATGAGTTGGTCGTGAACAGGAAGACGTGGAGGTGAGCACCCAACAGGAAGACAAGATGCGTGGAGTTTATAGGTGATATGGGGAGTATTCAAGGGAATAGGTGGTGAAATTTGAGCAGTAGCGGGAGTGTGCATGAAGGTGATGTGGATGTGGATGAAGTGGAGGTGAGTGGAGGACAAGTGTCGGGTGGTGAGAGGAGAAAGAGTAGTGAGTGGAATGAGTGGAGGTGACGTGGTGACCTTATGTTATTTAAGCAAATGATTGTGAAAGTTTTTGAGGGTGGTTTGGGTCCACACCGCTTTTGGGCCCACAATTGCCCACAAGCTGCCATGTACCCTTCCAACAATACCATGGTTCCAATTTCCGGACCGCTCTAGGAAATTAACGTTCAGGTTGTTTACGTCCCTACAATGAAGTGTGGTCGTCGATATGATTACGATCTGTGATTAGGGTGATATTTACCTACTGCGGAGATCAATGGTTCTTGTTGATTTGAGATCAACGATCCAGATTCACTTTAAAATTTTAGGATTCAAGATTTTCAAATGTTGTTCTTGGAAATACCCCCGAGGAAAATCTCTGAAGTGAATGATCTATCACCACGTGTCATAACCAAAGAACGATGTAGATTCTCTTCGAAAATTCAGGCTTTAGGAGTTTCAAATGTGAGGCTTGGAAATATCCCTGAGGAAAATCATCAAAGTGAATTATCTGCATCCACGTGTCCTTGTTGACGGATGGTTGAGATTCACCCCGGAAATTCAGGCTTCGGAATTTTCAAATGTGAAGCATGAAAATCTCCCGTAGGAAAATCTCTAAAGTGAATGATCTATTTTCGCATGTCCCCGTTGATTGATAGTCTAGATTCACTTTGACTCTTTGGCTAGTTCAACTCTTTGGGACTTCAGTTGATTCTTGATCCTCGAGACTTCGACACTTCGGGTAGTTTGGCTCTTCGACACTTCAACAGTTCAGGATTTTCGATATATAAAGTATGAAATTATTCTGAAGTGATGATCTCGCGAAGTGATTAGCCAGTGCTTATCACTAATTAACTCAATCTTAATCCATGTTTAACATTAAATACTTCGAAATTTCGGGACTTCGACGATGGAAACAATCACAAGTTCAGACGCTCAAACGCCAAAGTGGTGGAGTGACTTTCCTAATTCCTTTCGTTAAACTCCCTGTGATTATCGACCCCCGAATGGATGAAAGTTGTCGATATGAATAGCCTGTTGGATCTTTACCGTTGAAATTTACCCTGTTCGTTTTGAAAATACAAGACCAAAAATGAACACTCTGAATTGTTGCGTTTTTCCATGGGTGTTTCCTATTCATATAAAAAGGCTTGGTCACCCTACTGTGAGTTCAATCAATGGAAAACATGATGAAAAACATTTTGAACCAAATATAACATGTATTTTATCCTTCAAGAAAAACATAAATAGGAATGCACAAAGACTAAAACAGGAAATAAACGAATAAGAACCAAGTCACTTAAAAATGGGAAACTGACTGAACCAACCTGAAGAGGAAAAAATGATGAAGGCGTAGGGAAAAGAGAGAGGAGAGGTAGGGATGCAGACCTAGGTTACAACATTGGCTCCAACTGGGGAGAGCTCATCCCTGTGAGGTGATAAGAACTATAGATCGATGCCTTGAGATAAAATAAATGCTCTTACCTTCCATTTCCTACCTTTATTTTTGTCTTCCATCCCTATGTATATGGTGCTTTCCCTAAACCATGCATTTTATTGAAATAAAAAACAACACCCCAATGCCTTGTTGGGATATGGAGTCTTTACTGAAACTTGAAATTGCAGCTAAACCCAGTGCCTTTTTGGGATATGGAGTCTCTATTGAAACTTAAAACTGCAGCTAAAACCCAGTGCCTTGTTGGTCTACAGAGTCTCTTATTTGAATAAGCTATTGAAAACCAGCACACTAAAAAACAATCTGCGAACTAAAAATTAAATTTGCTCGAACAACGAGCTTATTCTCCTACTTCCTACTCTATTTAGTTGAAAACCAACTCAATCACATGTAATTCCATTTCCAATGAAACCAAGAAAACATTTGACTGAGAACTACAACTCTGTGTAGGTCACTATTTAGAATAATCGAAAGAGGATATATCAAATGCGACAAAAATTGGCAGGCATATGGTACTTACATTTGAAAATGATGATCATGATAAAAATTCCAACCTTTGGAATTTTGGAAAAATAAGAATCTATCCATCTCACTATTGGATCTTGAAACTCATGAAAATATTCCAATTGGTTGAGAGGACCAAGTAGTTGTTGTGTAATATATACATTACAGACAAGATTGAGTTGCTCATGTCCTCATTGAAAAGGCTCATGAAATTCATGTGATTAATAACCATAAAGGGAAACGAAATACTCTTGACACTGCTTGTCTTGTTCTTTTAAATGAACGAGTAATTATTCTGCATTGTTGGTTTTTCCTCGTTCTAGCTCCAGAATGTCATCTTCGGACTTATAGATTTCATGTTGCTCAACAATTTTGGAAGAAAGGGGAAAAACTTGCTCGTGACCTTCAACATCACTTTCCTCATAGTCAATCAAATATTTATGAGAACATAGAACAATATATGTATCATAACAACAACTATCTGAGTCACCTAGAATAATGCAAGATGTATCTAAAGCATTGGTATAATCAATTTCATCATTAATGTAATTCCCAACATCATCTTTTTGAATAAAAGGATCAGAAGAAGACTCATATGTAACTTAATATTACTCCACTTTCTCAATGGAAAACTCCCCTTTATTTTCACTACTAGAAGACATAATAAGTGACTATCGAATATGAGATTCAAATTCTTCACAACAATTCTCAAAAAGTAAATCAGTTGGAAAAAAAAATTTACAATGCTTACTGAATGCAATATGGAACTATTCTAGAGAGGAGATTCTAGTAGGGGGAAAGGATCAGTACCACTCATGAGCATATCCCTATAATGAGTACATGAAAATATTCATTAATACATCCTCATGATGTATTCCCCATTGATGCATGAGTTCATGAAACTCAAGCAAATGCTCAACAGGGATGTCATCTCTATGTTCTCTAAATATGGGGAAAAAATCACCCCACTCATCTATAGTAGGAAAAACATTTGGAAAACCAAGGACAACTGAGAAATTTAATGGAGAAAACCTCTGAGCCAAGATGGCTTCCATATGAAAATACGACTTCTTAAAACTATGGAGTCTCCACTGGATTCTTTAACCATGGAGTCACCAGGTGAATGATATGTAGTATGAATGTGTTTGGTCTTCATTCACCATCAAATATCAGATACAATCATTTTTGTTCTCCCAGGGAAAGATATTTCTTTACTTCGTTCCCCGGAAATAGTACCAAAAGATGTTGGTCCTAAAGTCTACGCCTGACTGCTAAAGGGAAAAGCTAGGCCACCTGTCATTTTAGAATGATTGCTTCTTTTGTTTTTGTGTTGGTTGGTCAGAGGGTTTTTCTATCAAGAAAAAAGGATGGTTGGTTGGCGGAATGATAGGGATGAGGGTTCTCCTTTGGTGGTGGTACACTAATGACATACCAGAGAAATAATAGAAAAACATGGGAAACAACAGACTATTCAATGAATAATCTACTGCAAGAAGTTCAATACTTAAAATATTAATTCAAGACATTAAACATGTATCAAAAACATAGTTACTCCCACAGGTTGCAAATAAAAAAAATATTCACCAAAGAATTATCTCTTTGACAGGTTGCATATTAGTGAAAACAAGTTATACAATAGTTGAATGGAAATGAAATGTACGTTCCACAAACCAAAAATTGCATTCAAGATAAGAATAAAAAAACATAAATATTTGAATGAAAAACTATCATCAAGAGTATGTTCACTAGGTAGAGGGATTTAATCCATGCATAGAACGGGTCCAACCATTCTAATGTATTTCTATTCTTTCCCAAAAATACAACCCTTACAATATCCAAAAACTAACTATTTAAAAGAGATGCAGAGGCTCTCGTCCTTAG
>SNQJ01S0040056.1:0-20796 GCA_010110895.2 Picea sitchensis
GGATTTGGTCCTTATACAATTACCGACTTGATTAATCCTCAATGGGGATTAATCCAATAACAACAATAATTATAATGACATGATTAATCCTCAATGGGGATTTAATCCAATAATAATAATAACATGATTAATCCACAATGGGGATTTAATCCAATAACAAAATAATAATAAGAATGCTCTTCGCAGTTACATTATTTCAACACCTGTCCCACCCCAAGAGTATACACCTTCACTGTCCCACAGTCCATCAACTGCTACACCTCCCTTTCTTGGGCTTCAACAACATGCTGGATCAGGAATTCTCAGAGCTCTGTAGTTCCTACTAGACTCCTTCCAGGAGAACTCACTTCCTCAGTACACTCTCTCACCTGGAGAGAGTTGCTTACAGGCCTGGCAACCTTATTCTTCTATCCACACTCTGTCACCTGGGGAGAGTTTTTCATAGGCCCGACAACTTGCCTCTTCTATCCATGGGCCTGAAAACCCACTTCTTCACTCCCGCTCCTCAACACACGAGCATGGTGATGGAAACAACAAAAACTGGACATGGGAACGATAATGACAGAACAATACGCATGCAACCCGCAGGGTACAGGTGCAACAAGGGTATCAATTCGGGCTAGTTTCAGAGATTCATGTGGTTTGAATTCAACAATGGAGTTCAAGGGTTACCTCGTGCTTTCTGGGTGCGCTGGTGCAAAAATGGCAAAAGATTCCAAAACCAGTAAGAATTCCCACTCATATTTGCATGTGCCTGGGCTGACACATGGCACTCATGAAGCACGTTCCTCTCCACTTGGAACTTGTTCCTCTCCCTAAAGGAACTTAGGATAAATTAATATCCTCTTTACAACATTTAGAATAATAATATATTATTCTATTGGACTTCAGCTCTTACGCTTATCCCCTCTTTCCAACCTCTTAGCCCCCTTCCCTTACCCAACCTAGTGGAGTTTAGTCCCCCATACTCTTTTTTCATGGCTGATCTACACGCAATGATGTTGTCATATTAATAATCATGAATACTTACATGTACAAAACAATTTTCTGGCCTTTAATGTCTAGGCTCTCCGGCCTAATAAGCACATCCTCCTAGCTTATAACACTTGGCTCACCAACCTATAAAACATTTTACAATTCATAATTACAGCCGGGGCTCGACCTTGGGATATTACACATCGAGCATCCATAGCCTCGACAAATTTTCCTCGGTACGATACATGCATAGCCCCGCTGCCAGTAGACGTCCATAGCCCCAACATATTTACTTGTACTTTCCACACTATTAACAATGCTTCCAACCTCCTTTTTTATTTCAAAATATGTTCACCCTTTTAGATTTTAGATATAGATATGCATATGCACATAGGGTGTGAAGGAAGCGGGGTGATACGAGAGTTACTTTGATTTTCCGAGTAGATGTTATGCGTTTTAGTTTAACCCACAAGTTTTCCCAAAAACCATCATAGTGTTGGTCATTATATTAATGTGAAGTGAGTAGAGCTCAAAGAAAAAGATAGAGACACTTTCCTATACTTATGGATTATTATGGTATGCTCAATAGGAAAATATGTTCCATCACAACTATCAGTCATACAGATGAGAACTTCATGAATGTTCATTCAAATAGAGCAACCCATGTATCTTATGACTTGTAAAAAATTATTTAGTATGTGACCAGAATTTGACTAGCCCCTCACTCAAATTTAAGGAGTAATCCTCGAAGCAGACTAAGAGTAAAATCAACTCAGAGCAATACCAACATCCAAATCAAAAGATGGAAGCACTATGTACAATCAGAAAGCAGGACTGAAATCAGAAGTCAAATGCATGAAAAATAAAATTAAACTAAAAGAAAACTAAAGCTGAAACGACAATCATTAAAAGGGTGAAAACTGACCGAGAAAGATAAGAATAGAACCCAACAAAAAAAAACAAATCTAGTTAAACAATGAAAGTGTTTTTAGTGAAATATTGAGGATGAAGCCAAGGGAAATAAATCAATAAAGAAATGTTACTCATTCAACATCAAACTCAACAAAACAAAACTCCCAGAATTTCTGATCTGAACTGAAAACAAACCAGAGCATGAGAATTGATGATCTAGTGGAAATATTTGCAGTACAATTCTCTATTCCAACTGTTACATACAAATTTCCTTAGTGCGACAAAATGATTATGGGAATTTAAGCAACATGGGTTAATGTAGATGTTCAATCAAAACATATTTTCCAAAAAAAACAATTACATGGAACATTCCACAAACCCATAAGCTCTTAAGTTTTCGTGAAGTGATTAATTCCTTTGCATATTTGAACACAATTAACTTTTCAACAGAAAATACATTTCATATTTCTCACCAGAGCACCATTTTCTTTTTTCTATAAAAGATAATCATTAGCAACATATACCCAAATAATTCAATTTAATAAAGCAAAGAAGAAAATTACAGTTATGGAGGTAATCAAAATAGTCATTAAAATGACTCCAAACAACGACTAGATCATAAAACAATATGACAATAAATGAATGAGAAAACATTTTTGATCAACTATTGAGTTGGTGACAATATTAGTTTATCAATAAAAATATGCCGCAAAGGAATCTTAAGCAACCAAGTTGAGTTAACACTTCCCTAAGTTGCCTTCATTTCAAGAGAAAAATCCAGAGCTGCTGGTTGCACAAGCCATTTCCCAACCTGCATAACAATAGAGAATGGTGTGATCAACTCTAAGACAACTCGGGAAAATTCTTCCTCTAAATGACTAACTTCTTAATATTAAAATTAACTAAAAAGAAAAGCAAAACCAAAACTAAAACTAATTCTAGGAAAAGCATGTTAAGCTAAAGTAAACTTAAACTAAGTTGGTTGTCATAAAACTGATGCAAATGCCAATGCCGTCATCAAGTATTCATCTGCTTTTCATTAAATCAACTATCATGACCTTCTTCCTGAGAGATGAGCACTATGTGATTTCCCTCATTATTCCCTTCAACAAAAGACTTTAGTGACATGATTGTTGTGAGACCCGGATCTCTGGACATTATGTCTTGTTTCTTAAATCAGAGTCAATCAAATTAAACAAATAGGACCATTAGACTCCAAATGCATCTATCTTTTAAAAATACCAATCCACCAACAAGCATTAGTCATGGGAATATTATTCAAAGGTTATAAACATTACACCCCGAAGTATGTGTTTCCTATTGTTATTAATTATGATAGTGTGGAACATTAACATGATCCTCTTTAGCCTTGTGACAGGCAAGAGGAAATCATCAAGAAATGATAGAAATTAAGACACTCTGGAAAGGTGTGAATGATCTCAGGTCACGACCTAGATGGATCGACTTCCCCCATTCAAATGAAGATACAATTAGAAATCAAAATTGAATGAAGTGTTAGGATCATATTTCTAATTGATAATAAGAATGACATGATTGGATAGTGCATTAAACTAATAACCTCAAGCTCTCAAGAGTGTTCCAAGTAGAGAAACCATAAACCACTTCCTCGAGCTTACACATGTCAAAGAATAAGAGGAAAGTGAAATGGGAAATAAAAGTGTATATCTTGTCTCTCCACTAGATAGGTTTTCCGTTCAAAGAATGAGACATATAATCCAGAAAACAAAATCAACAAGCTCATGAATAAGAGGGATCAAAATAGAAGATGTACCGACATGACCCAAACATGTTTATCCTTGCAATGTAGGAATAGACTGATTTTGAGTTCAAGGAATGCTAAAGAGTGTGGGGCCCAATAGATTGATGGGTTACAACCTGCAATGAATTCACACCTTGAAGATTATTACCATGGTTAAAATAAAAACAAATGTTGAAAAATCAGAATTGGAATCTTAGAATTTTCCTTGATATTTTCCATTAAGATACTTACAACTCCCAAACATTTGAATGGTTTCAACATGAGATAAGTCTGTAATTCTCAACCATGATAAAATTTAGACTACTCAAGAATGTGACCATAATGAGTGACCCAAAATCAACAAACCCAAAGGATGAAAGGACATTGTTGAAGAAAACATCAGGTCTGAAAATCCATCGAATTGACATTGCTAAGATGAGTCTTTGATTAATCAATGAGTTGGGGAATAGAAAGATTGGTTCCCAAATAATTTTCTGAAGAAGATATCAACAAAATATTTAAATAACCATGCTATCCAAAATTGTCAAAAAATGCATCTCGATAGTGTTAATGAATGCCTCTTGTTGCTGTGTATGAGAGGAAACTTGGGTGAAGAGGGCTCCAATATAATAGATGAAAATACTCCTTGAAAAACAAACTGAACATAGGACAAGATATGTGTAACCAGTGCTCAAAAATCAAAACTAAAAGTGCTAATGAAAAATAAATCAAACGAAATAAAAATCAACTAAGCTCTATATGCAAGAAAAGTCTATGCAGAAAAATTCATGTTGGCTAAAAGTAATTAGAGAAAGAGTCAATTGGGAAAGACACCAATTGGAAAATTCCATAACCAAGGAAAAATATTATTCTAAAGAGATTCCAAGGAGTTGGAGTGGCTTGGATTTCAAATGGGCTGATTTTAGTCATTTAAAATTTCAATTCACTATGTGTGGGACAACAAGCCTAAAAATCATAAGACTCTTAGTCAAGAAAATTTTCAGATTAGAATCATGTGGATATGAGATGGAGAAGATATGAGTGTTTGTTTTCATCTAAAGAGAGAGTAAATAGTATCCTTTTAAAATATCCCACTTGCGAGATACCTAATGCTTCAAAAATATTTTACATGGTGATCAAGCATAAAAATCAACGATCTGAAAAATACCCAACACATAGAAAAAAATTGAGAATGAGATGAAGAAAATTTTCCCCATATCTAGATTCTATTGAAAAATCCAATCAAGGGAAAATTAATGTGAAATCCTTGTATTTATTTCCACCCCTGCCAAGAAACTTATTTATTGTCCAATCAATAGTAATGAAAAGAGAATGCAAACAAAAAGACAATTAAACAAACTAGAGCAAAGATAAACTATGCAAAGGAAAGACAATAGTCTATTCTACCCTACTCCTATCCTACGCTACAATTGGATGAAAAACGAGTCATGTAATGTCATAATGCCAATGTAGCCATTGATATAATCCCAAGCCTACAAACATATGTTCAAGAAAAAATATTAGAAACAAAACCTGGAATAAAGATAGAGTAAAAGTGGGAAAAATTAAAGCATGATAAAATCTATTCACCATATTAAACATGTGACAGTGATAATTAATGGGAATTCTATCCAAGTAAGATCTCTCCAACCATGCTTCAATTCTATCATAAAATATACCATGACTATCATATAATTGATGGAGGGAGTTCAATGGAAAGTAGCATACCAAATGAAAACTGTGCATAAAATACGCGTGAGGTGTTCTCGGTGAGAGAATCTTCGTACTAATAAAGTTGTTTATCCTTGAAGAAAAACCAAAAGAATAGGGGTCTGACATACCATCGACATAGACCGAAGTGCCTCATTACCCTGACAAGCCTCCTTGGACTCACACTTCAAATAACCATTAACTTGAGACAAATTAGTGGAAAAAAATGATCTACATAGACTAGCATCCACCATGGTATGAGAGGTAATTTCAAGACAATGGTGAGATCCACTACTATCAATAATATCCATTAAAGGGTTACTTGAACAATAAGAATCACTACTGATCAAGAATGAAGATGAGAAAGAAGAAGACACATCATGATATACATCTACTATAGCATTCCCTGTATCCCATGAAAAAGACTGATAAGGAATATAATTAATAAGTTCATGGGAATAAGCCTTATCCTCTCTATATTCCTTATGTACATTTGCCCCATCAAGTATTTCAAAAGGATTCAACCCCATTGAGTCTATTTGATTTAGATGGTGGGTGGTTTCCTACAAAGTCAAACCATTAAAGAGACCAGGATACAAATGAAAATATGTGGAAGAACTAAGAGACATAAAAAATTCTCTAGAACAAGAAAAAATTGTAGAAAGTTACTCCCTGAATGGTATTTCCTCCTCTTTAAAAACATCGTTGGATGATTGTGAATTGGTGTGATCCACACTAGGCATGGTTTCACAATCAACACATTCTTCCTCAAGATGGTTTTCCTCTTCCAAGTTAAAAGTATATTTTTGAGATAGAAGAGGTATCTTCTGCATGTTTATTTCTTCTCCCGAAGTGAAAAAATCAACATGGTTGTCTTGTTTCTGCACCATACAAGAATCTGAAATATCTTCCAAAGCATATTCGTAGTTAGAAGAGAGAAGCAAGTCATAAGAATCATTAGAGTAAGAGGTTTCAATAAATGACCTATCATCAATAGGAAAACAATCTTTCTCTATGTCACTTGAACTAGGAGAATTTAAAACATCAGGACAACCCAAATCAACATAAATTAATTTCGAATTATCCATGTGTGAGGAAGGATTCATTTTAAGTGTGTCTAGATTTTCTTCATTAGCAAAATGATCAGCTTTCAATTTTTTCTCCATAGCTCCCTCCTCCATTTCTTGTGATGGGAAAGAAGAAAGAGGATAATGCAATCCTGACATAACCATCGATGTCACCCAAAGTGTCCCATTATCAACATGAAAGAGGGAATGGAGTGATGAGATGATACATATATTTATTCTGGAAAATAATTCTCTATCTGATCTATATCCCCCACAATAAAGAAATATCCAGACATATGAAATCCATCTAAACCATTAACATTTTTCAATATTTTCATTTAAATCCAAATCAACATGTGAAAAAAAAATCAAAACATGATTTAGATTTTTCATCCATTGAATTATGTGTTTCATTAATAAGAGAAATTAAATAGGAAATCAAATCATTCGTAGAGGGCCTATCATCTAAAGAAAATCTATATCAAAGATGTGTAAATATGATAACAAAATCTTTAAGAGATTCCTCTTCATTCTTCCTAAGTTCTAAAATTTCTTCACACAGTTTATTATAATCATAATTTTCGAAAGCATGCAAAATTTTACACATAAATTTTTCCCATGTGTGAGTAGAGGCAGTCGACAAAGTCTTGCACTAGCTCTTGACCCGGCCTACAAAAGTGAGAGTGAACAACTTACAAATGATTTTGGCATTAGTAATATTGTGAGAACCACAAAATTTCCAGAAATTAAAAACATGTTCAGATGCAGTTGTCTCACCTTCTCCATCAAATCTAAGTTGCGACAAGAAATGTAAAATATTTCTAGGAGGTTTGGGAGGTACAATACTGTTGTGAGAAATCTTACCCTGCGAACAAGATAAGATCCCCTTTGGGCCAATACCCTAATCTTTGGTCCAAATATAGAAGAGAACAAGTGGTTACTACTTTCCCTATAGATCTAACTGAAACAATCAAGTGATAGAGAAGAATGATGTGGCGTACCTTGTCGCAATGTTCGTCCTCGCTACTCCAATCCTGACGCTTGATCTCCAAGTTCCTCAATGCAACTGAAAACATGAAAACACTAGCAAAGACACTCTTTCTCCTACTCTAGATGATTATATAAAACAAATCTATCTATGAAGATTGAAATGACAATAGACAAGCATATGTAGAATACACAAACTTGAAGGGAATATGACAAGTTGATTATTAATTGGAAAGCCAAAAAGAGGCACTTACAAACCATATATGATGCTGCAACACTTATCCAAGCTCTCCTCATCCATCCCTTACATGAATCTTGACATCAAAATGTTGATGCTTCTCCCAAGATCAAAGGTTTGATACCTGCAATCTTCCCCCATTCACCTTGGAAACACCTTCAATATATCAGCTTGAGAGGCACAAACACCATGAGAAAATGAAGGATATGGTTGAGGATATGGATCCTTAAGGTTGGTATTCGATCCTAATATGAATCCATAGAATAGGGGTCAAACACAACCAACCTCATCCCAAGAGATTTGTCCCATAGAATAAGGTGGAGGATCCCCCAATTCTCTCTAACAGGACTGACGCTCCCCCTTAGTTGAACACAGGGTGCCATACTCTAAAGAGGAAATCCCCTAACATGGAAAAGGGGGCTCAATTCCATGAAGTGGCACTCCCCCAACATGGCCAGGGGGAGCCACCCTTCATAAATTCCCCCAAAATGGTCAAATTTTCCAAGAAAAAGGTGTGTTTTGACCTTGAAATTATGGGTTTCTTCCTCCAATATGACTTAGGGGTCATGGAAAATGTCTTTAATGGTGTGAAGGGGTTGTGACACTCAAAAAAGTGAATGCGATACTTATTAAGGTGCATACGATACTTGCAACAATGCATGCGACACTTAACAAGGTGCATACGTCACTTTGCGACACTTGCGACACTTAGGGTGCAAAACTCAAGTATGGCATTTTGGTGTGTAACAGATGCCCCCTAAAGTGTGAGGTCAGAAGATAAAATGATGTCCGAAACAATTTATAAATTCTTCAATGAAAGGGTGCTAGAGTAGGAGAACCTGATAGAAGCTGCAAACAATCATCAATCAATATACAAATATGTTCCATTTCTGAGGTAGGCATACCTATGCTCAAAATACGAGATGACTCAAAGCACGACTGTTGACGAATACACTGCAGATCCATGAGAATACTGACTAAGGATATGGCCATCAAAGATACAATGTGGATCCATACCTCCATGACATGAACTGATTGCAGCCATGAAAAATACACAGTGGAGCTACAAGATGACAAAACATAGCCACGAATCAATACAATGTGGATCTATGTGACAATATATATATAGTAAGATTTTCAACATGGTGATTGTACTGAAATCTTTTACATGCTCAAATGATCTCCATCACATCCTGGGAAAGGAACATAATAGAGTGAATGCCCAACCCAGGGTCTTCGTCCCGATCCCGATGTGGTACAAATCTAGCCACGTGAATAGATGATTTGATGTCGAACATGGTAGAAACCACTTGATTACTGGTCATTGATGTAAACCATTAACAAGTGCTATGGAAATCACCAATGATGACAATGGCTCCCAAGGTACCCTAGTACATTCCAACGAATGTGAATAAATGAACTGAGGTTGAACATTCGTGGAATCATCTGATCAAAGGTCAATGATGTAAGCCGATTGTCGGAAGCGAGGAGGCCTGCCATTGAGGCATGTAGGTCCCAAGGTACTAACTGGTTTCTAAGTCTAATTCCCAGATAATGTGTTGAAGTCGACATGAAAATACTTGTCAAAGGAGGGCCTCGATGTATTCCCCATCATCGACACGAAACTGACACAGGAAAGTGATGTGATATGGTGGATCGAATGAGTATGGGATGACATAGAAAATAGAAACTGGTAATATTGCAGATGGATGGCTTTAAGTGAAACTTCCCTTGAACATGATGAAGCATGACAACTGACTTGGTAGCATTGACTCAACAAGTACCGAGAACAAAATGTGATGGTAATAAGAGCACTTTTCAACTGGAATGAAAAAGTAGGATGACACATGGAATTGGTATGAATCAGAGGCAAGCAAATTACCCAACTGTAAGACGAGATGCAAACATGTGCCATGTTCAAGGGAGACAATAACTGCCATAAAGGATTCCAAAAACTTGATGCACTTCCTTCAATTCCCCCCCCATCCATATAGATGAGTACCTCTTTCTTTTTTAATGAGCTTGAGGAGGATAATAGATGCTTGTTATATCTCATCTTTCAGATGAGTCCCTCGACATATGTTTAACAAACCTGAGGAAGGAGGGGTTTGGTCTTGTATGGGTCCTGCAGATTGGACTCACATAGGTCATTCGATGCATAGTTTTATGAGCCCAAATAAGGTAAACTCAATGATTTTTCACGTTTATAGAGTCTAAAAAGAACTTAAAGATGACTCAGTGGATGACTTTTTCATAGTGGGTTCTTCATCCGAATTTTGTTTCTATATGTGTTTTTCATTTTTAGATTTTTTTGCTCAGCATCAGCCAACACCTGTTATCCTAGCCTATTCTTCTCTCCTACATATTTCCATTGAGCCCTCTTGGGAATAATTTCGTTGCTCCTAGCTCCAGATATGACTTTTTGAAGTCTACACAGTCCATTTCCCCCCCCCAAATTCGTGGCCTGCTGTTCTCTGCAATTTCTGAGTTTTTTGTCACTTTTCTGACCTTAAGACCTCTGCAGTTGCATTCCTCTGCTTGATACCTTTCTAATGAGATATCATGGGCTCAATTTCGACATTTGTAGCACATGATATGCCTGTTTAGAAAATGTTTTCTGAATGGTATTTCGGGAGAGTTGGTCAGGTCGGGAAAATTGGTCAAGTCAGAAAAATTGGTCAGGTCAACATTGAGAAAGATTATCGGGTCAGCAAAGATGATTGGCATCGGGAAAGTTGATCAGTTCAAAAAATATGATCTTCATTGGGAAAATTGATCGAGTCTGAGGGTTTGATTGACATCAGGAAAGTTGATCGGGTCGGTGAAGATGATCAGCACCGGGAAACTTGATCGAGTTGGAAGAGATGATCATCGTTTGGAAAATTGATCGGCATGTTTTGTAGCTTTTTGGTGTGGATGGATTATGACGATGAAGAAGGCTCCAATATTGAATGTGGGCCCGGTGGACCAGGCGGCAAGTGCCATGTCAACATCCATGTTAGTGCCACATCATATGGCACCAATGATAGGTGACCACGTGGCAGTGAGGTGGTAATGGTGAGATTTTGCTTAGGAAACTTTGGGAGGCCATAACTTTTGATCCATAACTCAGATTTAAGTATGGTTACAACTGTTGGAAAGCTATCTACTAGAAGAATCCAACTGTGAGGTTTAGTTATAGAAACAATAGAAGAAAAGAGGGGAAATATCAATAAATATAGGTAAGGATAAAAAGGGGAAGAATATCAAAGGATTGGACCCCACATACATCTCAAGCTTGGTGCAATCGTGAAGAAAGGATATCATGCTAACCTGTTCCTACAACCATAAAAGGAGAAGAAATAAATTATGTGATTAAGAGGACATCCGCCAACATATCAGAAACAATATATTTCCTTGCCTTTAAGCAAACTCATGAATAGGTCTAGATTTTGAAGATCATGAAGAAGAGAGGTTTATCGAAGGCAATCATCTATGATCTGGATTAAATAACTATCATGATAGTTGCATGTATCTAATCTCCAACACATAGAAATGATTAGTGACCTTATGAATCGAGTTAAGAGTTGTCCAATATATGAGAGTATAAATATGAATATGTTAAACACCATATCCTAACAAGCTTTGAATAAGTCATCCAGGGAAATGATTAACAACCTACATCAAACTCATTCAAGACATGTACGAGATCATCAAACCTTATAGCCATATAAAATCATCAAACACTTGGAAAATTGTATAAGGTAGGAAGATAGCCTGTCAATCACTCATACGAATGTCAACGAAACATCATAGGTAAACTAAGAATCATGAAGACATTTGAAACCATAAGATCAAAAAAGATAATAAACCTCCATGAAAACAATCATCAATCAAGACCAAACCTCAACTCTCTCAAAGTAGGAAAAGAAATAACATCAGGCTCGAGCAGTAGAGGGTTAGGCAATATGCTTAAAATTTTAGCAGGGGGGGGGCCTTTCCTTTCGCTTGTAAAAAAAAAGTAAAGGGTGTTGTTGTGGCCACAACACATTGTCTTTCATAGTTTGTCTGACCTTCTTTAATTGTTAAATTATATTGAAGGTATTGAGTCTTACAACCATTCACTTGTTTGAATCCATTTCGGATCAAGGATGGCTGACATGATTATGTAAGGCTAGTTTTAGGTGCGCTTATGGGGATTTCGATATACCCAGAGGTATGTGGAAGTCAATTCCATATACATGTGTTGTCTAATGAGGTACTAGTTGAAGTGGTACCTACAAAGGTTACAAGCGTGTCCAACCATGTGACGCCTCTTGTATTTTCTACATGTGTTCTTCCCCAATCATAGGTTTACCTATTGAACAATAGATATCCATGTTATTTTAAGACACAAGAACACTTCTCTAGCCTAAATTCCCGCTAAAGTTGGATCTTGTATTAGCAACAAAAAGTGCTCTAATATGATTTGCGGTGTTGAAATAGAATATTCAGAGAAAAACAAGTGGAATATAGATGTATAAAGAAAATAAATAGAGCAAGACAAATGGAAATATAGCTCTAGAAAGAAAACAAATAGAACCATAATTGAAAAATAACAACAATAAGAAACCTTTATTGCTATTCATAACTCTTGCCTATTTGAGGGGGTAACCTCCAACATAAGTAGTGGTCCAAAAACCATAATATTGATTTGAAAATCAACTACATATCTTCTACTACAATATATAGTTTCTAATTGACCAAAACTCTAACCACCCACTGGACTATGATTAATGAGGTCTCAACCAATAACGAGTGGACCTTCTTTAATGAGGCCTCAACCACTAACGAGTGGACCTTCTTTAATGAGACCACTAACATTTATTGTTTTCACACTCTACTTTTCTGTGGGACCTTATTTAATAGAGATGGCCCTTAATACATTATGTAACATCATATTCCACAAACTAGGGGAGTTAGGGTGGGACCTTGGAATTTATTCACAATAAGCATTGATACCCAGTGGTACAAATATTCATCAATGCACCACAAACACTTGGCACATCTAATACATACTGTGTTGTGCCAAATTGAGATTGTAGCACTATGACCAATGCCCTTAGTCATATTCACATGCACCACCATCAAGATAAGTTGTTATATTGTGTTTACTAGTGTGGGTACAATAACTAGTAGCATTGACATATAATGTTACTCATCCACTATGGTGCATCAAATGTTGCAAGTGCCAACGAATCAGGCATGGTGGTGTGCCAATGCTTAATAATAACACCATTGGTGGTGGGTTGAGTCATCCATATGTGCACTACATACAATGGCAACATTACATTCATATTGTGGTGCACGCTAGTGAATGTTATGCCTTGAGTGCAATGATTCATAATATTATGTATTCCTATAGATATCACAACATATTGGCCCACCAACCATATTCAAATGTTTGGTGCACATAGAATTCTATGGAGCATCATGGGTAGTGTGGGATGTAAATGCACCATCACGTGGTGCATGAAAATAAAGACGATTACACTAGAAACATTTTTTATAAAAAAAAAGAAAAAAAAATGTGCATTTACAAGCTATATTGGAAAACTATAATTGTGAAAATGTAAATTGGCACATAACAAAGAATCTGCCTAATCTTGTATTTGTTGTGGAGGCATGGTTGCCACAAAAATTAAAAAAATTCAAATATGAAGGTTTTGAAAAATTCACAAATGAATTGGAATCTACCATGAATGAAGATTGTATATGAAATCCAACATTTTGAAAGAATGAGACAAAGGGGTGGTTGTAGGGGTACAAAAAACACCAATGCTTAAAGGTGTTGAAAGTAGTGGTGGATAATAAAAATGAAAAATCAATTTGGTATTTTATTTTATCTTACATTATCACAATGCGCTTAGTACCACAACACACTAGTGTGGTTGTATGTATAAAGTGCATTGGAAAGTGATTTTTTATAATATTTACACCTATCGCGGTGCACAAGGAATGGCATGCATTTGTATGTTTATATGCTTCGTAAGCACCACAAACTAATTTTTTGAAATATGATTGTTTATTTAACCCTTTAGTGGTGTGCATTGTGTAAAGACGTTGTGGTGGGATTTTTTTTAGGCATGCCACATAATTTTATTTATTTTTAAATAAAATGTTTTACAAATTTTGAAAGTGGTGCACATTGTATTGTATTACCCAATGTGTCTATATGTATAGAACACATCGTAGAATAAAAAAAATTTAAATAATATTTTTTTATAAATTTTGGGTTATTTTATTTAATCCTAAAGTGAAGTTACCGGTTTGAAATCCTTTACTTACCTTGTGTGCCACGTGAGGGGCCATGTTAGCATGCCTGGAGGTTATAGTGGTAGCAGTTGGATAACACGACAACGTGCCCGACTAGTTTCTGATTCTGCTAGTCACAAAAAAGAAATATGGTGCATCATGCACTGAGAATCACTAGTGTTGTTGTATGTGCTAATAACCACATTTGTGTCTATATGTTTAGTGTGCACTAGGTGGCATTTTTTTTTTAATGTTGAGTATTACAAAATTCAAGCATGAGAGGCCATTTTCGAATTGTTATGTGTAGCACATTTATATATATAAGTGCATTAGTGCGTGTTTTATGATAGAGCATTGATGTGCTTACTATTTTTAGGTGCATTGATTAGAAAACCTTTGGTGAAACCTTTGTGCCCCCACCTTCACTAAAAGTAAAACAGGGAGAAGTGCTTCCACTAAAACCTCTAATAATTGGTTCTTTCCTTGTAGTGTTTTGATGCGAGGTGGGGTGTAGAACCTACGCTTCTCGTTGATTTTACAACTCGAGCTTATAAAAGGATCCTTGTCATAACTGCCCCCTCTTCTAATGAAACCGCCTTATGTTGTTGTTGGGATGAAGTTTTTTGTTCAACTATCAATGAACTTATGTTCTCTTCACATTTACAAGAGTCTTCCTTGAATGAGTTTTTATAAATGACAAGATTTGATGGACCCATCAATAAAATATGAATATAGAAGGATTACATTGGTTGAATATGGAATGATGGGGTGAATTTGATGTATTTGGGATTTTTATCCACACTTATCTCTCCTAATTAATATATAAGCATATTTAGAGGATGGGAGAGAGGATTTCTCTATGCATACTAGCCCTTCCCTAGGCATCTAACCACTCGTTGGTTGGGAATGTAGCATATCATCCACATCACTAATCTATGGCACATCAAATCATTCATTGATTGAAATCTCAACTACTAGTTAGTCCATATTACATTTAGTGATTATTGGCAAGTATTACAACTACAACTACATGAATTTTGGAGCATGCATGTGGAGCTTAGAGGTATTGTTGAGAATTTAAAGGAGAGATGTAATAGGTCATTGGTAGATAATTACCTAGATATAAGAATTAATTCAACAAGCAGGAGTAATTTGAGAGAATTTCTCATAATGTAGATGAGTCTCTTGTCAATTGGTTCTATCTTGGGTGGTTGGGAGGAATGTGTTATCCTCTCCATCCAGGTTCAATTCCTACAAGTGATATGTTGAGATCTTAATGAGTATATTGTTGTAATGGATTTGAGCCCTGTTGTTTATCATCCACGTGCCCCAAATATTATAGGGTTTACTCTAGGTACCATCCTTGAAATGAGGGGAAGTACTCAAGGGTTTTCCTTAGGCAATGTAACCTAGAAAAAAATGTATATGAGTCTTGTAGCTAAAACAAAAACAAAAACAATTAAATTCCCTCAACAAAGGGACTTAACTAGATTGATTTCATAGAGGTAGTTTGAAGGAGAAAATGAAGTAATTTGTCTAGAAAGGATAATAAAGTTGCATGATATTGTTAATCTCTTTCCTTGAAGAAAAATTTAGGATCAAACACTAAAAATGAGAACACCTCAGGGAGGCCACCAATAACTTTAGTACCAAATTGAAGCTTGGAGGAGGTGACTTTAGAACTATTTGCAAAGGAATTATCCCATTGAAGAAAATTATAGTTGTAGTAAAATGCATGGAACAAGAATCTGAATGAGGTAAAGGAAAATTTATCTCAAAGATTAACATTGTCAACTACCTTCACCATCAAAACTTGGTGTCAATGTTGTGGTGGTGCCATGACAAGGGGTGGTTGATTATGGGTTATGAATACATTCCCAACGACACACTTGAAAAACATATGTTCAATAAGGATATTGCAGTTTCTCTAATACATTAACTAAAGGAACAATGTTATTTGGTCGAGTGCCACTACTTGCTCCAATAGTTTGTTTCCTTTCCATAAGATGCCAAAGATAATTAGAGGCAAGATTGATGACACTCTTTATCAATTATGTCGCTACTTGGGTGAAGATGAGATATAAACTTTCCTTGGTACATTTTATTAGTCCCAACCACCTTCTTTAAGCAAGAGACATGAAAAACAAGATTGAGCTTAGAATGACTGGGCAAAGCTAACTGATAGGCCACCTATCCCACATGCTTGAGAACTATATAAGGACCATAAAATTTGGGTGCTAGTTTTTGACAATGATCGGCCTTGAGTGAAGTATGCTCATAATGTTGCAATCGAAGAAACACCTGGTCCCCTTCAACAAATTAACATTCTGAGGGATCTTGATTTGCTTGTTGCTTCATACGATTATGAGCAATCTTGATTTGCTTGTTGCTTCATACAATTCTGATCCATGTCCAAATTCTCTTTGAGGGTTTAGAGAATAGCCTCTCGAATTGTAAGAGTTTGGTCGACCGTCTGGACCTTTGAGACATCAGGCATGTATGAGAGAACTAAAGGTGTCTTTTTCCATATACTGCTTCAAAAGGAGTCATGCGAGTAGTTGTATGGTAAGACGTGTTGTACCGCCATTCAACTAGTGGTAACCATTGAGCTCATTGATTTTTTTCTTTCAGATGAAAAACACCTCAAATATGTTTCCAAACGCATGTTGACAACTTCAGTTTGACCATCAGTCTGGGGATGATAGGCAGTAATGAGATGCAATTGGGTGCCCTTTAGCCTGAATAGTTCTTGCCAAAAATTGCTAGTGAAAGTGGGATCTCTATCAGAAACAATAGAATGAGGCATGCCATGAAGCTTGAAGACACGATCCATGAAGAGTTGAGCCACAATGGAGGCAATAAATGGGTGTTGAAGAGAACATAAATTATCATACTTGGAAAGACGATCAACTACCACCATTATGACTGACTTATTGCCCAATTTAGATAAGCCAACAATGAAATCCATAGAGATATCCCTCCAAATAGTGGGTGGAATTGGAAGTGGTTGTAGTGTGCCAAGGGATTTGACAATTTCTCCCTTGTTGCATTGACAAACATCACATTCCTCCACAAAAGTGTGAATGTCCTGTTTCATACCATCCCATAAAAGAAAATGTTTGACCTTGTCATAGGTTTTGGTAAACCCTGAGTGCCCAACTTTGGTTGTAGCATGAAGCTTAGAAAGCATCATGGATTTAAGTTCTAACTATTTACTTAAATACAAATGACCTTTGTAGAGAAGCTCATTATTGTGCCAAGAGTACCCTGGGGAAACTAGATAATTGGATTGCAATTGTTGTATTAGACGCAAAATTTTGGGATCTTGCAACAATTCATGGTGAAGAGCTTAGAGCCAATTTGGTACAATGAAGGACAGGGAAAAAGGGACCCTTCATCTTCATATTTTCTTTAAAGAGTGTCAGCAACCACATTGGCTTTTCATTTCTTGTAAATGATCTCATAATCATATCCAAATAGCTTGGTCACCCATTTTTGTTGCTTCGGGGGATGAAGGAAGTTGCTCCAAAAAATACTTGATGCTCTGATGATCTGTCTTAATTTGGAAGCATTGCCCCAATAGATAAGGGCGTTAGAGAACAACTGCATTTAAAATAGCCAACATTTCCTTTTCATAGATTGATTGGCCCAAATGTCGCTTTGACAGTTGTTTGCTAGTAAAGGACAAAGGCCGACCATCTTACATAAAGACTACTCCAATTCCTCTCCTAGAAGTATCACATTCCAGGACAAAGGTATTTGTGAAGTCAGGAAGGGCTAGGACATGAGTGGTGCACATAGCCGCCTTTAAGGCTTGAAAGACCTTATCAGTTGCTAGAGTCCAAGTGAGATAATTATTTTTAAGGAGAGCAGTGAGAGGCGCTGCAACATTCCCATAATTCTTAATAAACTTGCGATAATATCCTATTAAACCTAGAAAACCACGCACGCTTTTGACAGTCTTGGGGTGAGACCAATCCTGCATAGCTTCAATCTTCTTAGGACCCACCTTGACACCCGCCTTGCAAACAATATGACCCAAGTACTCGACTTATGAGGCTCCAAAAACACATTTAGATTGTTTGAGGAAAAGTTGGTGCTGAGAGAGTAGATGAAGAAATCAATCCACATGAGAAAGATGGGTTGTCCAGGTTTTACTATAGATGAGAATATCATCAAAGAAAACTAAGACAAAATGACAGAGAAAATGACGGAAGACATGATTCATGAAGATTTGAAAAGTGGAGGGAGAGTTACACAAGCCAAAGGGCATGGACAAGAACTCATAGTGGCCCTCATGAGTTCAAAATGCAGTCTTAGGAATGTCTGCCTCTTTCATACGTATCTGGTGGTAGCCAAAATGAAGATCAAGTTTAGTAAAGAATTGGGCACCACTTAATTCATCCAAGATATCATCAATGACATGAATGGAAAATTTTTCTTTGATGGTGAGTTTGTTGAGGGAGTGAAAGTCAGGACACATGTGCCAAGAGACTTCTTTCTTAAGTACCATGACCACATGAGAAGAATAGGGACTACTAGGACGGATAATGCATGATGCAAGCAATTCTTGAACAATTTTATCAATTTCATTTTTCTGGGAAAAGGGTTGAAGATAGGGATGAACATTGGGAGGAAGGCTACTGGGGATGAGGGAAATGGAATGATAATGAATACCACAGGAAGGAGGAAGTCCCTGGGGAGTGGAAAAAACAACTTGATTTTTGGATAGTATGGATTGGAGGTCAGGAGGCATAGAGGGTGTCTCAGTGGTGTGAATGGAATGGAGTTGTGCAATAATGCCAGAATGACCTTTTTTGAGGAGATTTTCCATGCGATGGGAACTGATGATCTCATGGGAACCTGTTGTGATGCCTTGGAACTTATACTGTTGGCCCTCCTAGTTGAATTTCATGGTTAATTCCTTAAAATCCATGAGAATGGAGCCCAGAGTCCTTAGCCATTTGACACCCAACACAATGTCACAACCACCCATATCGATAGAAAACATATGAGATTTCATGTGGTACTAACCAATTTGGAGACACATTTTCACAACGGCCCCCACATTTCATGGACCTGTCATTGGCTATCATGATTTGAAAGTTGTTGACTACTAAGATATAATAATTAATTTCTTGGGAAATGCGGTGATGGATAAAATTATGGGTGCTTCCACTATCAACGAGGATGATGACCTTCAGATTCTTAATGTAACCAATTAGCTTGAGGGTTTGGGCAGCAGAGAAGCCGGTGAGAGCATTCATGGAAATGACCAATTCAACTTCTGGAGGGTCGAAAGGTGGAGTCAAGTCAGTGGGTTTAGGTGACTCAGCCACAAGGGGAGCCTAGACATCTTCTTCAAAAACATCCTTAGAGATGGACATAAAAATATTTTGTTCCTTACACTTGTGCCCAAGAAAATATTTGTCATCACAATTATAACAAAGGCCCTTGATTTAGCGTTCATCCATTTCCGCTCGGGTCAATTTATGGATCTTTAGTGGAGTAGAAGGAGGAGTGGAAGTGTCTGGTTTAGGGAAAGGAATAAAGGAGGGTTTTTTGGTTTGAGAAAAGACAACTTGTTGTGCTTCCTTATCTATTTTAGTAGCTTCCACCCAACTTTGAGGGCAAGCCATGAGGATGCGGGCACAAATATCATCCTTGAGGCCACTGATAAATAATTCTCGGAAAAAAGCATTAGACATGCCCTCTGTGTAGAAAGCCAATTGCTCAAAATAAGTTATAAAGTCTTCCACTGTGCCAAATTCTTTCAACTTTGTCAAATAGCGTAAATGTTGGGTGTCAGTGTCAAATAATTCATAAAGATCTACAATAAATTGTGTTCAAGCCACATACCCTTGGCGGGCATTTTTTCCCCATTGCCACCATTACCAACGTTCCAGATCTAGATAGAGAACATCATACCAGAGTTTGGCCAACTCATTCGTAATGTCGTACAGACATAAATAGTGTTCTATTTGAGTGACCCAACCTATGGGATCCAAGCCATCGAATTTGTTCACCTCCACGCGAGGGAGATGTAGGTCCCGCTAAAAGTGGTTGGAAGGAAAATAGGTGGACTAGGAGGATTCAAAACCTTCAGGGTTATAAGGTGTGGAGGAAGAGAAATGATCTGGGGTGGGCTTAAACAAGGCGTTCAAATCTTTCACTGTGTCTTGACATTGCTGCACATGGTGGTCAATTGAGTGATCGATGTGGGAAGTGATTCGAGTGGAGCAAGCTAGGATTTGAGGTTACCAATACTGGAAGTAATGGAGGAAATATCAATCCAATTTTGGTCATTAGATTTTTCCAAGGAAGTGAGACGTTGTTCCCAATCTTGGCCGCGAGTGTGGGCCATGGGGATGGGACAGAGGGGAAATTGGGACTGTGCAAAAAGGGGTTACTGGTGAATGACACCACTACAATCAGTGAAAAGAGAGGAATTTAATGGGATAGATTTCAAATAGGGGTGTCAGGAAGGGGTTAGGTCCATGGGAAAAAAATTGTTGAAAAATGATAGGTATGACTGCAATCAGGGCGAAGAGAGGAATCCAATGGGATAGTTCTCAAATAATGGTGTAGGAAGGATCCAAACTCATTTTTATTTTACTCCTACAGAGTTATACTCCAATTTGAATAATATTGTAGGGTCAAAATGGCCAAATTATTAACATGAAGAAATGTGCAGAAATTTCGCAACCATAATGCAGGAGGTACAATTGTACGACAATAGATTTTGTTTGTTCTGCTTTTGTTTACGTCCCAAGGGTTAGGGTATTCAGGGTTTCTACAAACAATGATTTTCCTTGTGCTATAAATATATGATATATGCATGGGATTCAATAGTAGTACTTGGACCAATATCTCAG